>JANZXP010127357.1:0-16173 GCA_027576715.1 Erythroxylum flavicans
TTTTGTTGCTTGTAACCTGCGTTTTGAGATGTATGAGGCTGTGTTTTGTATCTGCTTCAATTGTATTTAACCAGACAATGAATTAAAAACTCATGCTATAAACGACACTGTTTTTGTTGACTGCTTCAGACATGTTGTTGTCATATGTCCCCATGTGTTTTTGGCTTAAGTTAACTCATTTGTCTTTGTCTGATAGAACTATCGAGAACTAATCATTCTGTGTCTCTTTCACGCACTTCACACACATACACATTCTGTCTTCAATTTTTCCATGCATTCTCGTCAAATTTGAGCAGAGATTGGTGGAGTATGAGTGATTTCCATCACATCCAGCTTATCCGGAGAGCAACGGAACATGGAGATTCCTTGGAATTGGAGAATTCCAATGCAATGACAAGGTGAAACTTAGTAATATAGATGCTTATTAAACAACACGAATGAGTTGATGGATTCATGACCATGATGAAATAGGATTTAAACCATTTTTTTTAATCTATAATTATATTATGCATGAAAATTGATACATAATCCGTAATTGAGAATGTTTCCTCAACAAACATTCTTCCTTGGACAGTACATGAGAGCTTTATTGGCGGCATCAGCTGAATCAATTGGAAAAAAGGATTGGGGTCGAGGTAGGCCTCAGGATTCTGGCCAGTACAACCAATTTCTCGAAAAAACTAGATTTTTTCGAAGAGATGGGACCTGGAATTCAGAATATGGGCACTTCTTCCTAGAATGGTTCTCTACCAGGCTAATAGAAGATGGGGAGACAATCCTATCAGCAACAAAAAGGATATTTCAAAGAAGTAGAGCAAACTATCTGGAAAAGTAGCTAGAATTCATTGGCACTATAGAACAAGGTCTCATGTTACTGAACTAACTGTAGGATACTATAACACTAGACATCACGATGGTTACATACCAATAGCACGAATGTTTGGTAAAAAATATGTTATCTTCAATTTCACCTATATGGAAACGAAAGATGAGGAACAGCCTGAAAGTCCAAATTGCTCACCAGAAGGACTGGTGTGGCAAGTTAAAAAAGCAACAAAAATTGATGAAGTAGAGCTTGCTGGAGAGAATGCTTTGGAAAGGTATGATGCAAGTGGATACGAACAAGTTTTGGCGACAAGTTGGTCGGCATCAGGCAATGGACTAACTGCTTTTACGTATTTAAGAATGAATAAGAAATTGTTTGAGGAACAGAACTGGCGACATCTAGTTGAGTTTGTTAAAAGAATGTCAGAAGGTTGTCGGTCAAGACTTCCGGAGTGTGGCTCCAGCGGAACTGAACTTGTATGTTGGCTTTATCAAAAGCAGGAACGTTGAGAAAACTAGGGAGGCTACGATAGTGTAAGGCGTGCATGTTCATGTGTACTGAAAAGCATATGAGATTATTTATTAGGGAAAATGTTACTTTACTAGGAATTTGTTACGGATATACAATACATTATTAGGAAATCAAGACAGGATCCGATCCTAATCACAGCGAAATAATTATGAAACTTTTTCGTATTTTAATTTCTTAAAAAACTAAGATCACTTTAATTCTTTAAAATGATTAATACATAAATCAATAACAAAGCATGAATCATAATTCGTACTTTATACCAAAGTTTGATCTTTTCTTGTCGTATCCTTCAAATCATTTCTAAAACTGATCCATCTCAACCACCGTATCTGCACCAAGTGTCCGACCTCTAATGATATTCACAGAACAAGTTGAGAAAACTCTGTAACTCTTATAAGGAGGGTTAAGTAAGAAGCATTAACTCTATTAGAGCTTAAGCCTATTTATAATAAGCTTTGGACATTTTAGTAATTTAATTGAAATTAAATTCTGATTTCAATTAAACTTCAATTAGATTTACAAATAATTCTAACTAAATACCAATTATGTCTAAATAAGATCCAATATCTTATATTGATCTTTATTTATTAAATATTACATATTTAATCATAAAGTTTTTCAAACTTTCCTACCAAGTCCAACTTGAATAAATATCTTTACGTTCAACCGGTTGTTTATATGAGACCCATTAAATTCTCAAATATGTTAACAATGATTATAAATTATACTTATAATTTATAATTAGAATTAGATAATTTAAAACTCATTTTAATTTATCTTTAATTTTTTAATTAAACAATTTATAATAATACATCAAGATTGACGTCTAGTAATGCATCATGATCACCCAAATATTTAGGAATGTCAAAGTAGTTTTGATTAATTTTTCCATACATGATTTTCTGCATAATTCAATTCTTTCATGATACAATGTTCTAATTAGACATAAAACATGAAATTAATGTCTATTCTATTTTGAGTCCAATCATATCAGTTCTCCTTCATTAGTTATTGATTCAATTAATGACACGTTTAAACTATTTACAAAACATCATTTTACTTTGACTAAGTATTTCCCAAATCAAAACTAATTGAGAACAACAGAGCATTCTCCCTAATTACTTCGGGATGATGAATCCTATCTTAATCACTCAATTACTTCTATATAGTTCATCCTACATTCAATGACTACTGACTAAATGACCTATGATTAAATAGGTCATAAGTAGTATCAAAATATAGGAATCCTTATATAAGATAATTTTGGAGGCCTCAAGTCAAAAAATCAGTTATACCATCATCAAAATGAAAATTATATAGATATACAAATAATATTCCAAATGGATATCTCATATCAGGTCTGTTCAGTGAAATTCTTCTCTAACAAACGCCCACACTTTTGTTTAAGCGTCTCCATATTTTAGCCTATGAGATCAACTACTTCCTTCATAAGAAAAAACATAACATGTGCTAGTTTTTTATGTTCTATTAATGTCCAATCTTAATAGAACAATGATTAGGAACAATTTAAGGATAATACATAAATGTTATATAATATCATAATTATAATCTCATTATAATTTCATTTGAAATATATAATTATCACATGGACTTTATCATATAAATCTAAACATGAATAAGATAACGAATGTCTTTAAATTATTTTGTCACTAAGCTACAACCAAAGTGATTAGCTATAGGACATAAACTAATATACATTTGACATGATATTTCCCAGACTTTGAGATTGATTGAAACAAGAATAAACATGCATTTCATATCTCCATAATGCACTCCAATATTGTTAACAGCTGGTTTTATTTTACTTCTAGTCCAAAATATTAGGTTATATAAGTAATAAAATGTTTGAGGTGTAAAAAGTAGCTAATTATCTCTACATGAAAGTGGCAATTATATGTCTGTCATATGTATATAGAAGGTAATGCCTGAGTGGATAAACCATAACAATTGGACATGTGTTGAAAAACAATAAACAGAAAATCATCATTCAAAATTATATATATAATAAAGTTAACAAAACATACCTTGATCCATGACAATTTCATATCATTAATATAAGTATAATAAATCAGAGTTCTCATATTTGTAGAAGTTTTTCCACTCTCTATTTTATGTTGTTCACGATTCTCTGATGGATAAAAATCTTTTAATAAATTCTTTTGGTTATTTTTATATCTTGTTTTTTATAACCACCATTAAAATTTTCAAAACAAGAGAGAGGGGAAGGATTTTACTTAAAAATTCATCTGACTCTATTATCTTTAAATTTAATAACTACCATATTGGACCCTTTTTTATTAGAGTTTGTTTAAAAAATTATATGGGTCATTACAAATTATTAACAATAATCTAACAATCTCCTACTTAGCCCGTGTAATGACTTAGTAATTCAATAACAAACCATAAACGCATATCATACATGTAATCTATCAAGTCATCATCTTTAACTGAATTAAAGTGATCAAATCATGGCAATTACAAGTTATTTAATGACATGATTCATTTCATGTATCACATAACCAACTCAACTTAAAACAATTTTAATTTAAGAATACTACAATCCTCAACTTTATTGTCTTTTAAAAGACTCCACTTGTTATCAAACCAAAATAAAACATGTATACAATATAATATGGACAACAAACAAATAAGTAGAAACAAAACTTTAATTGAATTCACGTGTCATAACAAAATGAGTAAGTCAACTAAATGTATATATACATATCACACTATTATGTTAACAAGGGTTTATCTATAATGCCATTCGTTCAACATGAAAAAATGTATTTTGGGCAGTAATTCTTTAGTTAATAAATCTACCATCATCAAGTTAATACCAATATGCTCAATTGGCACTTTACATTTTTTCTCTTTTCCCTTAACATACAAGTATTGTAAATCCATATGTTTTGCACCCTTTTGGGCAGTAGTCATTCTTAAAGAAAAAGACAATTGTGGAATAATGACTCAAAGCATGCCATAAATTCAGTCTCCATAATGGAAGTAGTAATGACAAACTGTTTTCCACTCTTCCATGAAACTGCTCCTCCAGCCAATAAGAATATGTAACCAAATGTGGGTTTTCTCATATCCACATAACTAGTATAGTTTGGATCTGAGTAATTAACCAATTCAAGGTGATAATTCCTTCTATATATGAGCATGTAATCCCTAGCGTCTTGTAAATACGTAAAGACTTTCCTTGAAACTTTTCAATGGTTCATTCTATGGTTACTTTGATATCGACCTAACATTCTAACAACAAAATTAATATCTAATTGAATATTTCTATTCCAATCACATAAGATGCCAATACCCATATCTTTCATTTCAATGGTTCTTAGAGATAAACTTCTTTACATTGTGTAATATGCCAATATTGTGAGCAATAAGTAACATATCATCAATATAAAAGACGAAAACAATGAACTTGCTCCCACTATCCTTCATATAGATACACTAATCAACATCATTCTTTATAAAACTATATAATGTAATGGTATTGTTAAAATTAAGATATCATTGTCAGGAAGCTTATTTTAGTGCAAATGTTGATTTCTTTAACTTACACACTAAGTTTTCCTTTTTTATGATCAAGAACCCTTCCAATTGGTCACATAAACTTCTTTTTCCAATTCATCATTTAAAAAGGTGTTCTTTACATCCAGTTAGTGAAACTCTAGATCACAATAAGTCACTAAAGCCATATCAATCCTCAAAAGGTCCTACTTTAAAACTAGATAAAAGGTCTCTTTATAGTCATTTCCATCCTTTTGAGTGTAGCATTTTGCGCAATTCTAGCCTTGTATCTTTTAATGTTACCTTTTGATCTCATTTTCTCTTAAAAGACCCATTTATATTTGACTCATTTTGAACCTTTAGGTAACTCTACTAACTCCCAAACATTGCTGCCATCTATGATTCTAACTCTTCTTTTATATCATTGAACCATTTTCTGAAATTTCTATGGCTTTTGTGAATGAGACTAGATCCTCATTAATGCTCAAATCACATTCAAGTGAACAAACTATATAGTCATTTGAAATAATTGGTCGTTTTGCCCTATAATTGCAATGATATTTCTTATGGGTCGTCCACCACTTACTCATTTGTGACTTGCACATTGCTAGTTGGTTCTTCATCTTGTGGGTTATGAATATTAACTAGTTGTTCCATCATGTTGTGTGGCTGTATTATAATAAAAGAAATAACAACTTGAGGAGAAATATTAGGCATAGGAGTTTCCACTAGAATCTCTTGAATATCCAAGTTTTTTGGTTCCCTACTCCCACTAAATTGACCATTCTCAATGAAATAAGCACTACCAGACGTAACTATTCTCATTTTATAGTGAAGATAGTAAAATTTAGCCTCTTTGGTTTTTCAGGATAGCCGATGAAGTAACCACTAACGCTTCTCGCATTAGGTTTCTTTTTATATAGATTATATACCCTTACTTCTATTGGGCAACCCTAAATGTGAAGGTGTCTCAAACTAAGTTTCCTGCTTATCCACATTTCATTTGGAGTCTTAAGAACTATCTTACTAGGAATCCTATTAAGACAATAGCCTTCAATGCACGCATCTATAAAGAAAAAGGTACAATACTGTAACTTAACATGCTCCTAACCATGTCCACAAGTGTATGATTATGCCTTTTATTTACAATACCTTGCTATAGTGTATCAAGCATTGTGTACTGTGCAGTATGTATTATCCTCTTTTATCAAATTTACCATAATGTGCACCACCTTTATCAAAACTCTCTACTTTTACTTTTTTATCTAGTGATCTTTCCACCTCATTAATGAACACCTCGAGGATGTCTACTGAATGAGACTTTTTCCTGGCAGATATACGTAACAATACCGTGGGAAATCATTAATAAAAGATGGAATGTTAAAAGGACCACAAATGTTGGTGTGTATTAACTCAAGAAGTTTACTGCTTCTTATGACTAGATTATTGATACGTGTATAATTTACTTGCCTTTAATTCAATCCACACACATCCCAATAAGCGAAATCCAACTGAGGTAAGATTTTACCTTTCACTAACCTTAAAATTGTTTTTGGATATGTGACTTAACATTTGATGCTAGAAGAAAGAAGAATACTCATTATATGTACTTCACTTACTACATATACTATGTTCAACATGAAATACATATCAACTTAGTCAGAATTAAGATTGAAATGATATAAGTGATCAATTAAAGTACTAGAACTGTAATAGTACTCATGTTTATACAATGAAAAAACAAATATTCTAATCTTAAGGTTAATAACTACTGCATCTAACTATCCAACAAAAACTAGATTCCTAGTGCATCCAAGAACATAAAGTCATTTTTTTAGATCTAGAAAATAACTAGTATCCAAGATCAATCTATACATCCCGATTCCCTTTGTCAATAACTTCATTATGTTCTAGTTCTATTTATGGGCTAGATTGAAAGGAAATCTATGTAATATATGATATGTGAGTAGTTGCTCTATAATCTAACACGTGAATAAGATTTAATTCAAAACTTACTGAAATATAATGTATACCTTTCTTTTCGAACCATGCCTTTCTTTTCGGACAATCTTTCTTGAAATGACCAACTTTCTTGAAGAAGTCGCATCTTTGTTCCTTATAGATTTGACTCTCATTAACTTTTATTGGGGCTTTATCCTTCCTTTTGTCCTTTTTACTTGGTTTAGCTTTGCTATTACTAGCTCTATCATTAAATGTGGGATGGATAAAGTGCTCCTTCATCTTTTTTAACCTCCTTTCCTATTAAACCAACACGACTTTAATTTCTTAAAAGTTCCAATTTCCCTTCAGAGTGTTATAATTCACTAAGGACTGGCCAAACTTGAGAGGAAGTGAGTTACGATAAACTGAACCAAAAAATATTCACTTAAATCCATACCTACTGATTTCAGCTTTACTGCTAGATTTGCCATACCTATCATATGATCATGAATAGATTGTGACCAGTCAAACTTCTTAGTTATTGGCTCACTTATTAGGTTTTTTATAGTGGACTTGTCAGTTATGTCTAATTGGGAGTACTCCTTTAGGTTCATCACATATTCCCTTGCATGGTTTGTTTTGGCATTGTTGAGCAAGTTTATATCTAATAAAAACCTCAATACATCACAAGTATATGAATCGTATCTTATAGTATATAAAGTTATCGTTCCCATAAGGATTATGTAAGATTAGCAATTTGAACCTAACTTTATCTAAGGTATTTAGAATGTGATTTGAATAAAAATAAATAACATAAATTGAAAAATATTAAAACAAAGAAAATAATTCAAATAATAAGTGAGTTGCTAATTAAATATAGATTTGTGATCAAGATTGAATACTTAGGACTTATTTTTTCCATATTTTGTTTCCTTTACTATTGTTGATTCAATTATGTGTTCGATCCTAGATTTCCTAAGTATTAATTACTCTCTCAACAGATCTAATCAATTAACCCTAATTGAATTTGAAAATTTTAGATTTCCAATCTCTAGATTTATAAAACTTTCCCTAACGTTTTCATTAAATCTGAAGTTATGTATTGGATAATTAATTTCTTAAACAAGATCTCTCTTTGAATGATTGTTAATTTGATAATTACAAATCTATTAAACTACCAACTCTCATTTTATATTCTAACACTGATAATTTTTGACTCACTCTCTTGATTTCTTGTCAAGTTTAAACATGGACAATTATCACAAACATCTAAGTATGTACTGAAATCAACAATAATCATTGTCATAAAATAATTCCAAATTAAATCCTAATATCAAATTTAGAACTCTATAGACATGTTTAACATCATAGAATTTAGATTACACATCAAGTACAATGAATGAAATAAAGGAAAAGAATAAAACTCTATTGAAGCCTTTGATTTGGAAAGTTGGAATTCCTGGATGTTCTTATTGATCTCCCATGTTTGATCCACTCGTCGGTGTTGGTTACTGCCTTCTTTTTTGTGTTTTTCTTGTTCTTAAATAGTTCTTGAGGCTTCTAAGTTTCTTTCTAAGGTTTCCTTATTTAATTTGGTTCCAAATATAGACCCAAGACCTGAAAACCCCAAAAAAAAACACATTTGCCAAAAAACCTGAAATTCGCTCGAATTGTTGCCTACACTCTTTGTTACAATCATGATAAGCAAGTCATGATTGTGACCTGCTTCTATGCTTCAACATCTTCCATTTTCTTCAATTTCCTATTTTCCCACAATCCAAAACACACCAAACACTGCTTGAAACATAAAATTAAGATCCAATTCTTGCTCTAAACTAAAAAAACACTTAAAATACATACAAACACAAACAATAACAATTCTAAGCCAATACACATGATACTCAATCTAAGAAACACTCAAAAGCACACTTATTAGGCAATTATGGCTTAACATTTTCAACTATCATCATTCGTATCAAGTTTAAGCTTAGCCTATGTGTTTACTCCTAAGCCTCATGAAAAGACTTTTCATCTTCTATACTGGTCTCAGTAACAGTTGCAAGTTTTTCATCCAAAACTATTGCTATGTTTAAATCCATAACACTTAGTTGAAATTAGATTTATTTGGACCAATCTGCATAGTTTAACCCATTAAACTTGACCAATGCATTGCGTAAAGAAAACATATTGGTAGAAGCTGCAAATATTACATAAGTTTTCCTAGATTTGAAGAAACAAACTATTAAAAGATTTACCTAAATTTTTAACATAAAAACTCTTTATCATTTTTTCCTAAATGTCCTTCATTAAGCAATGACCATTAATATGCTCCACTTATTTTGTAACAATAAAACATTATCACTAATTTGAAACAATAGAAATAAAAGAAACAATATTGATATTAAAACACATACATTTTCCTAAAAATATAAATAATACACTTTTCTTTCTGCATTATTTAGCTATAAAGAAACTATAAAAGCAAAGTGTTATTTTTCCTTTCAAATGGGTCATCGTATGTATATGTCCTTTTTTAACTTCCTTTATCCTTTACACACAAATTAAACAAACAAAGAGAGTAAATATATAGAATGTATTCTTGTCGATGGTGATATAATGTTTCTCTTAATTGATGATTTAATAGGTCAAATATACATAACTCAATTGCCCCAATCTTATTCAACCATCACAAATAAGAAAAATTTAAACCCATTGCTTGAGCTTATATGTTAACCATGACAAACATCATTAACCATGCTTTGATAGCAATTGAAAAAATAAATAAAAAGTCATTATGCAAAATTTTCATATAAAAAATAAAGTTAATAGAAACATACCTTGATCTATGGAAATTGTATAACCTTAGTAAGTGTAACAAACTAGAGTTATTATCTTTATAAAAGTTTTTCCCCTCTCTACCTTATGTTGTTCACGATTTTTTAATGGATAAGAATCTTTGATAAACTCTTATGATTATGCTTTTATATATTATCTTTTATAACCACCATTAAAATTTTTAAAATAAGAGAGAGGGGAGGGATTTTACTTAAAAACCTATATGACTGTAATATTTTTAAATCCAATAACCACCGTATTGGACCCATTTTCAGAGATAACCTAAAAAATTTCTTCGTTTACTGTAGATTATTAACAATAATCTAACTTACGTTAGCTATACTTAAATGCTCACCATTAGGGACTCACTTGATTGCTTAAAAATTCCTTTTCATTCCAAAAAGAAACATATGCAAATATATGTAAAGATAACGAGAGTCTCTACCCATGACATAAGTGAAAGGAAAAAATTTTGATTGCATATATATTTGATGATTTAATAGGAAAAAAGCTATTTTAAAATTTAAAAATTCACTAAAATTTATGATAGGCCCATCTCCTCAAATGACTAAGAAGGTTGCTCAGCACCCCACAGTGACCCTCTAGTTGATATATGATCCAACTGGAAAGTTCCCATGGAGCTAAACCTATTGTCCTTTTTATCAAAAAGCTTTAACTCAACATTAATAAATATAAACGGAGAAGTTTTTTAATCATTTTATTAAAAATTTTGACAGCATAATAACTGTATTTTAATATTTCCAAAATTTCCAAAGTCCCTGTAAAAGTTTAAAACACTTCTATATTCACACTAAATCCTCCACTACAAATTTTGGACTTCAATTCCACTCATAAGCAACCTTAAGCAGTTAAATCAATTTCTTAAACAAAGGCTAAAACATACTCATGCATTTAATTTAAAAACATTTATACACATGCATTCTTTACCCAAAATTACATTAAAAACACTTTCATAGATATACAATTGTTCCCAAAAAGTATTTACAAGGAAAAAATGCCTACACAATAGCAGGCGACGAAGTTGACTACTCATAAGGTAGAGTCACTACTGCTGAAGCCCCTGAGCATGCACATGGGAGGTTTTATTTTGAAAACATAAAATAAAGTATGAGTGAAATGAGCTCAATGAGTTTTATATTTTCTATTCAAATCATATTTAACAATTTAAACCCCCTAAAACAAATTCAATTCATTTCGTATAACACAATTTTAATTTTTCTGAAATAGTATTTTGAAATGTTTTTTTGAAATTAAATTCATAATATAAAAGTTTTCATTTTCCATTTTCATTTTTTATTAAACAATAAACAATGGTGGCAATAAGTTTTCTAAAAACTTTTATACTAAAGATAAGCCAACAACTAGATTTGGTACCATACGGTGCCCTAGTTACAAAGTCAAGGAGCTAGTTCTGCATTACTTACCCGTAACTGGTTAACCATTAGTTGTGGAGCTAGTTCTACATTATTTACTCGCAATAGGTTAACCGCTATAATTGGTAGTTATGCAACTAGTTCTACATTACTTACTCGTAACAATTTTGGCTAGCACTATATATACCCAATACATGTAAAGGGCTACTCACTAGACTACTAGCAAACACAATACCACCCTCTGTTAGTAATTGACACCCCCATACACTACCATGCATGTTTTAGGGTACTCTGATTAGTAAATATGTAATACCATTAAGGCGTAACATAGAATAAAAAATTATTTCCTTTTTATTAACTTCAATAATGATTCTAATAAAATTCATAATCATACAATTTAATGCATAATTTAAAATCACATGTCATCAATTCTTTTGCAAATAATTTATTCATATAAAACAATTAAAATACATTTACTATTTTGCAAATTTGTCGCCAAGCACATGCACTCAGTCTATACCTCTCCTTTACCTACACAAATCACATTATGCTTAGGCATTTATTTCTAAATTTGGAAATAAGGCATTAAAACTATATTTTTAATTTAAACGAATTTAAGATTAACGTTTAATTGCGTAACATATACGCTAACCGTATTTCTGCTTTAGCTTTTGTAAGTTAATTTATTATTCTCCATTTCAAAATCTAACTTCAAAAATTACTTAAATACCATCTTTTACCCATTCTAACTTATCAATTTCTTCGAAACACTATCTCACCTAATTAATTCACCATATGGATGAATATGTAATGCTATTAATGCTAACTTTTTCCATTTGATTTTTCAGAATTACAACCTTAAAATTTCAGCTCATGGATGCCATAATCATAATTAAACTTCAACAATTCACACCAATAACTACAGTTCCTCTTAAGACCGAATTTTTCTCACCACACATACACACACACACACACACACACACACACACACACACATATGATCATTTCAATTTCTTTCCAAATTTTCAACACAATTCACCTGAGATCCATGCCAAGCATCATCCAAACACATCAAACAAAAATTTACAATTTTTCTCCAACAATTTACTAACTTGGTTGAATTGATACACATCAATTATCGTTCTATTCTCTTAACATATTATATCACAAATACATGTTTTAAAACCTATAACATTATTCAATTCACATAATATCATCCCTAACTATATAACCACAAAATCCTCAAACTTACATAAACTTCTCCTAGTCCAAATTCATCATCTAAGCCACCAATGAATTTCATTTTTATTTTCAACACACTAATTAGCTTCCTACGTATATGAATTGAAGTCCAAACATATAAAATGAAATCAAACCAATTTTTAGTCACAAAATCCTAACCTTGATTAATTCTTTTAGGCTTGATCTCTTGGTTTATTTTCTTGTTTTCATCCCTTAAATGCTTACAAGCTTATTATCTACTCCATGGCAAGTCAAAAACCACCATTGATTTTAAATAAATCCATCCCACTCAAAAACCCACAAAACTAATAACTTAAGCTATGAAAAATTACCAAATTTCCTTTCAATCTCTTGGGTAATTGATAAGCACTTAGACTTGATCAAAATTCCTCCAAATCACACTCAAAATCTATTAAAAAAATAGTAGGCCTCTTCTTCCTCTTCTCCTTGGCCATATGTCAACTTGGCTTCTCTTCCTTTCTTTTCTTTTTCACTCTCACGGTTTCACCAAATTGAAGCAATTTTGTCTTAATTCTTGCTTTTTTATACTCTTTAGTGCATTACACATGTCATTCCCTAATTGATCATCTCTAATGACTCATCACACACATGTCATTTTCTCATTGGTCATTAAGTGTGACTCATTAATTTATTAATACCATTTTATACAAAAAGACCAAATTTCTTTAATGAATTTAATTCACCTACTAATCAAATTAAATTATGAAAATATTTAGTAACATCATCAAATTGACCATGAAATACTCTAATTAAGGTCAATACTTATTGATTAGATGCTTTAAAAAAATTCGAGTGGGTTTAAAATCATCAATACCCATTATTTTCCAAAAGGGGTATTTTAATCCTAAACTTTTGGAACTCATGAAATCCATCCGATTGACTTATTTTGACCCGTTTAAGTATCATTAGACTCTAATACCTATTCCATATATTTGCAATTTCTTTTCAAGTTTAGGTCCCTAAAAATCACTATTTAAGTGAAAATACTTTCACCTAGATTCATTATTTATTCAAAAATACAATTCACCAAAAAATTATATTCAAATGAAAGGAAAAGTTTGGGGTTTTATAATTTAAGTTAAATATTGAAATTTTATAATATTAAAAATAATATTGTAAAAACAATAATAATAAAAATTTAGATGAAAGGAACTGTTAGCTTTTGTTAAGGTTTTATCAACTTATAGTTATGTGATAAGTTTTTTATATGAAGGTCCAACATTAACTGGACAATGTCCAATGGGATCCCACACTTGATGTAACACCCACATGCCCCCCAAAAGGATATGCAAATGCCACACAAAACAAAATCAAAACATGCCAAACAATCCAAACCACTTGCAAAAACTCAAGAACATACATTACATATCATTAGATGTTGTTACAAACAAAACATATCAAACATATTGTACTATTCTAAATACATGCCATAAGTTCCAAATCCATCATTTATCAAGGTTATTACAAAGTATTAAACAAACACAAAATACAACATGACTCTTTACATTGAAATACAACTTAAACTTAAACACTAAGATACATCTTCCAAAACAAAACACATCCTTCTTTGGATATTACGGTCGTCCCAGCCTTAGATCTTCTTATCAGAACCTACTTGGAGGCAAAATCACCGTGCTAAGCATATAGCTTAGTAGGGAATAACTAAACAAGATATAATTTGACGACTGTTTCTAACAATCATCTAGCATTCACATGCACTGAATCATGTCAAATCACATACAATCTTTAATTGTTCATATTAAAGAACAATCTAATATTATTCGCATATGAACATAATATAACATATCATAATAGGATATACTTGAACAAATCTTACAAGTATCTGAACAGAATATCATAATAACAAAACAGAACTTTGAGTATCAAAACAAAACTTGATTATATCATCACAAAATTTAGTTGTATCAGAATTGAACTTAGCTTATATCATAATTGAACATATATCAAAAAAGCAAACAAGTTAGCCTGCCAATATCTTTATAAAAGTGGGTAATAGGACCAGAATAGGAGATGCCTATAATTGGTATCACATAATAGGAAAGACTTATGCCTTAGTAACAGAAGACACCGAAGTGTCAATATCAGGAGACACTGAAGTGTCACAGGAGTAGCTGCAAACCCTTCTAGGCATGCCTATTTACCCATAACTAAGACTTGGTAGCTTTAAAACAAACCATTTCAGGTTTCAGAATCACATGCAAAAGATGTAGTGCGTAATATATGTCTTTATTCCACTTTCCTCAAATTGAACATATACATGCACATCCAATCAAACTTATCATATCTTATGAGCATAAACATTTGCAATAATGTACCATTAAATGCGTTATATATTTACACATTACATATAATTACATCAATTTCCAATTCATAAACAATCATATTCAATTCACATCGCATAAACCCTTTGAAACACATTTGTATTCATAAGGACACATTCATCCTTGAACACACCATACATTTCAACATTAGACACATTATTTACTAACCAGAAATTCTTCAAGTAATTACCTCAATTAACAATCCATAACTAAATTAACTTTTACTCAATTAACCAAACATCATCTAGGTTCATTTTCAACCTCAATTAAGTTCAATTAACCCATTATTAAGTACTTTAACCTTATATAGTCTGACAATTGTCCAAAACCAACATTTTCTCCTTCCTACGTACTGCCCACGACTTTGGGAATGAGCTATATATTTAGTTTCATTTTATTTTCTTATTCCAAAATCCAACCCTCCCATTTTTCCTAAACATCAATTAATTTTATTTCAACAACTTTTTACACACTCTCTGTGGGATAGACCTAGACTCACCAATGCTATAGTAGTAGTCTAGTGATTTTATTTTGACTAGCGTTACGACAGGCTGTCAATTTTGGCGTCGTTGCTTGGGGTATGGTGTTTTAGTTTTTTTTGTTCTTTAATTGGTATTTTGTATATATTTGTTTGTAATTGATTTCTTTTCAGTTATTTCGTGATCTTTTCATTTTTTTGTTTCATATTTGTAGAAAAAATTCGATATGGATAGAGGTAATTGTTGATGGATTGTAAAACTTATCTCCTTGTTTTATGCTAAAAAATTGTAAGTGAATAGGTTATGACTTGTAGTTAGAAAGATCGGATATCAATCCTACATGGATTGATGCCCAGACACCACTTAATTTAGAAAAGACTTTGTTTAAGAAATAAAATTATTTGATATAATTAATCTAGAAAATTAAATTAAAAATAAAAGACTAATGTAAGAAATGGACAATACCGCGATTGCAGAAAATTTGAATTCAAGGATTTAAATGCTGGAATGCTAGAGATTACTTTTTCCTTATTTTGTCTCCCTCATGTTTCATTGATTGAATTGTGTCTCATCCTAGATTTTTGAATGTACTAATTACCCTCTCTCAAGGTGTAACTATTTGTCCCTAATTGAATTTACGGGAATATATTGAACGATCTCTCAACCTACCCAATGACCCTACCAATTCAACTAGTTATTACACTGTCCTATGGAGGATCAATTGACTAATTGAGATCTCTCTTATAATTATTCAATTGACATAATAATTGCTAGTTTATAGGTCACCAACTCTCATTGTACAATCCTACACAATTTTCATCTCACTCACTCTCTCGATTTGCTGCAAGATGACAGTTAAGAACAACAATTATCAAGGACACTTTATTCAATTCAATAAAACATGAGTTTTGACAAAATAATGAAAAAGCAATCCCTAATAAGAATTTAGCCTAACATAGTCTCCATAACACTATCAACATTCAAATAATCCATCTTTACAAAGAAAGGAAGAGATTAAAATG
>JANZXP010127403.1:0-16166 GCA_027576715.1 Erythroxylum flavicans
CCTTGATTCCAAGAAAACAATAAGTGGCTTATTTACTCTATTATAAAAATGTACCCACCTTGAATTTCTTGCTTATAGACTTGCTAAGGGATGTCTTTGTTCTTGTTCCTCTTGCCTCTTTTACCTCACTTGATTTCCTTAAACAATATCCAAAATTCCATTCAATTTGGTTTAGAAATCGAAAAGTCAAATCTCAACAATTTAAACTCTTTCTCATGCTGAAACAAAAATCTATGTTTAGTTTCCATCCCAAAATTGAAATGCTTAGAGACTGAATTTAGACTAGATTCCTTCATACAATTTGTAGCCCTATGTCTCTAGTTTACTCCAAACAAAATTCATTCCATTTGGATAACTATATAAAAAGATATGCTCAAAATACCAAAGCATGTGCTATGCTGGAAAGTTGAATTCGCCGCTGCTAAACCCAGAAGTTCGCCATGGCGAAACCCAGAAGTTTCCCGCAGTGAAATTGTCCAGAAACCCTTTCCGCGAGAACGTGTTTGCAACATTTCTCCTCTTTTTTACTTCCCACCTTTCACATATAACCCATCTTATCACTAACCCATCTCTTCTACTTCATTTTCAACGCAATTACAATCCACTATCATTCACAACAATTTATAATATAGTTTTTGATCATTAACTAAACACAACATTTACATAATCATTCATCAACAACTTCTTACACATATTCACTTTATTTTCACTTCTAAACATCACTAAATATGCGTCATCTAACAATCAAGAAGGGTTAATGTTCATACTTACTTATTGAAGCTTCAAAACCTTCAAGATCTATAAAAACCCTAGCTTTTCTCTTCTCTTCCTCTCCTTCCACGACACTCTCTTTCTTTCCTTCTTGTCACTCACAATTTTTCTTCTTCTACACTCTTAATAATCACAAAAATGTCCCTTTTTCCCTCCAATATAAGCCTTATGTCTTTTAACCTTAAGTGATCTTCCAATTTTACCCTTATATCACCTTACAACATTAATAATTTAATTCCATCATTCCATGAAATAAATCATCCCAAACTTGACATAATAATTAAACTCCAAAAAAATGATTTATCTAACAAGACCACAAAATTTATTTAGATGGTGCTTAATAAAATCAATAAAACAATTTGGGGCCCAACATTAAAACTCTCTTTCTGTGGTATAACTTTTATATCAATCTTGATCTTCGTATTAGATACAACCCTGCTACCTAAAGAGTTACACTCTAAGTACTCATTCTTAGTCACTCTCATTTGAAGGCCTTTTGACTCTAATATATCCCTCCAAAGTTCTAGCTTGTTATTAGCATCCTCTTTTGTTTCATCCACTAAAATAATATAATCATAAAAAAACACATACCAAGGCACATTCCTTTGGATATTCTTGGTAACCTTATCCATAATTAATGCAAACATGAAGGGGCTTAATGAGGAATGATAGAAAAATTCTTTATATCTCCTCTTACCGTCCTTACTATAGTGCTAACACCTTTGTACATATCTATAATAACCTGTATATATAAAACCAAATATTGTTGAGAGATAAATAAACTAATAACTAACTAAAACAATGCAAAGAAGTTAATGAAGAGAAATCAATTAAATAAATGTTAAGGTTTTGGGGTTCACTTATAGGAAATTTTAATTATCATATAATTTTTGTTATCTAAGTTAAAATAACAATTAACCTAAGGTATATATTCCCTCTTTTAAGGCACACAAGCATATCTAACTAGGCAACTACTACTTCTTGATGCACAATTCAACCCAATCAAATTAATTAAGCATAGTTAATTTATTTAATTTTCACTAAAATCTATAATACTTTCATTCTCTAATGCTAAATTGTCTATTCTCCTAATGCATAAATTATATTTTACTCTTAGTCCTTCATATAATACCTAAGATTGAATCTATGATGGCCAAATATAAATCCAATAATTAAGAATAAAAAGAGGAAATTTAACTAATCAATAATCAAATAGTGTATAGATAATATAAAGAATATTTACAAGCTATATCCTAACCCTAACTAAGGTTTCTAGCCACTAAACATAAAAAAACAAAACAAAAATATATAAATCTCAATATAGAAGAGAGAGTAGAGGAAAATATTGATAGAAGTTGCCACTAGCTTCTCTAATCTTGCTCCAAATCTTCCTTTAATGCTAAGAAAGAATGAAAACTCTCAAAACAAAGTTATGTGGCTCTCAAACTACTAAAAGTCATATAGGTTATGTCTAATACAAGTATTTACAGTTTGTGTTACATAAATAATGTTCTAGATTACTTGAACTTGATAAATCAAACGTGCTTATAATTTATGTCCAAAAGCTAGCACTGAATCAGCATTAACATCGACACTAGTCTTGTTTTAGAACTCTGAACCATCGTGAAGTTATATGTAATTAGTGTTTGACACCAAGTTGTAATCAACACTAATTTTACACTATTTTGCTTTATAAAATCAAGACGAGTTCAATGTTGATCTAGGATCAAATCCAGTGTTGATTTTAGTCTATTTCTTAACTTCTTAGATTTTGATGAAAGATAGATGCTTATCTATAAGTAAGTTTATGCTTGTTGTGCCTTGTTCTACCAACTTCTCCATTTTTTTCAACATATTTGATTTAGAATTGAATTTTTATGTGCTTTATGAAGTTATTTCTATCTTCTTATCTTCTAAATGACTTTAAAATCTCTTTGACTAGATAATAGTGGAGAAAGTTGCACTAGATTTTATGTTTCCTCCCTAAAATCATCATCTATAAGACAATAAACTAATTATAAAAAATTATATTAAACATACAAGTGCCAAAAACCAAGTAATGTAGTGAAAAATAATATATAAAATATAGATATATTAGAAACAACTCATCAAAGCACAAATCAATTTAAGGATAGCGAAGTGAGCATGCTAACTCATCATTATAAATTATTTGAAATGAAAAATGGTGAAAACATTTTAAGCATGTATATTAGATGTATTGAACTAATTAATTTCTCTTAAAGGCCTAGGCAAGACATATACTAATGTTGAAATAACGAAAGAATTGCTTAAATCTCTTATAAAGACTCAGCAAGTCAAGGTGATGATAATACCTACATAAGAATTTATTGGATCTATTATCAGTTAAGAAATAGGACTTATGGAAACATAACAAGAAAAAATGGTTATTGAAGGAAGAACTTAGCATTCAAATCCTTAAAGGAGGAATCAAGTGAAGAAAAAGAGACATTAATAAATGAAAGTAATGAGGAAGATATTGCCTTTATCACTAAGAAACTTAAAAAGTTTTGTTGAGAAGACATATCTTCTCTAAATGTAAGAACTTTAAGAAAGGTAGGGTGGAGACAAAATGCAAATCAAATAATATTACTGTTTTATATATAGAAAACCCAATCACATGTCTCAATTATCTTTCTTTAAAGACAATGGAAAATATGAAAAAAAATGATAAAAAGGAGAAGAGGGGAAAAAAGGAAAAAGGATCTTAAAACTTTAACTTAGGATGACATAAGTGATTTTGAAAGTTATGCATTCATAAGGAAGAGTTGAACACATATGCTTTATGGATAAAAATGATGATGAGGTACTCTTTAAGTATAAATCTTTTGATAATAATAGTGATTTTGAATTTCATATGATGAACTAATAAAAAGCCTTGAAATTATGGGTATAAGAAGTAAGTCAAAGAGGCTCAAAAGCATTTAAATGCATGCATAAGTGAAAATTAGTTTCTTAAGTCAAAGAGGCTCAAAAGCATTTAAATGCATGCATAAGTGAAAATAAAAATTTGAAGAGTGAATTTCATAGCATTAAAGCATCTACGAGTATGAGCATTATCGACAATCATAAAATGTACTAATTAAAGCATAAGAATGAGTCATTGAAAAAGGAGTTGAATTCTCTCAAGAACCCTTTGTCCATGTTCACTAATAGAATTGAGAAACTTAATAGCATAATGGAGTTCAAAAAAAGTTCAAATAATAAGCATGGAATTGAATACAATAATGGAAGTGTATCTAATACTAAAACTACAATTGTTAAATGAAAATTTTTGCATAATGAAGAGCCATTTCCTAGGATGAAAAATGAGCATGGTGCATCCACATCTAAGCATACATATAAATCATATGCACATGCTACTTCCACTAGGCTTTAGTCTAAAAGTAAGCCTCAACCTTTGATATATAGTTCTCAATCTAGGTTTAAAGATAAACATTTTTAAGTCAAGAATAGGAATAATTTCTATGCAAAGACATATGATAGCATGCAACATATTATTGCATGTAATCTTACTCGTACCCTTTTAAACCTAACATCAACTTGGAAGTAAGTACCAAGCTTCCATTTATAATAGATCTCATACCAAGTATAATATCATGACACATGTTCACATCCCTTATAAGCATCAATATAATAAAAGAAACATATCTAATATATACAACGATACTAAGTCATTTCACTATTCTAAAAGCGAATACAATTCTTATAATATTTAAATGATTTCTCCCCATTGCTCATATATCTAAAGAGGGTCTAGGAATGCATTCATACATCAAAATTGTAAGCCTCATTATCATATCACAAATATATATTTTTGTATAATATAATATATCATGTTGTGGTAAATATGGCCATATTGATAAGTTTTGCTTCATAAACTTATAATTATGCCCATTTACCAATTTATTATATAGTTCATTGTTTCTTGACATCATAATCCTCTTCAATCATTCTACTTTTATAGAATATGTATAGGTTGAACTTTTATTGTTGTATGTATATTTGATTATTATTGTATCTCTATGTATATATAAAAATTAGTTTTATAATTTTCTAATTTTTTCAAATAGATGAGTATAATTCTTCAACAAAACAAGCTAACACAATGGAGAGTTCTAATTTGGTACCTGGCAATATAATAAATAAGGAAATATTTCAAGTTGAAGGAACTAGTTCATTGAGAAGTAATGTTTAAAGTCACTTTATCAAGAATAGATCAAGTGATAAAGATGAAAAGGTCAAATGCAGGTATTGTCATAAGATGTTGGTCGTGGGTTCTAAACATAAAACCTCTCACTTGAAGAGACATATAGAGTTCTATAACAAAAGGAATATGGTATTAAGATGTCAAACATTTTGACCTATAACTTAATGAAAGGAAATAGTGAAATTACTAGTACATGTTATGAATGCAATATATTAAAATATTTGCTGGTCAAGATGATTGTTGGTAATGAACATACACTCTCCATTACCAATAGAAAAAATTTCAGGATATTTGTCACCTTACTCCAACCAACCTTTAGGAGCCTAAATTAGAATACTGTGTAGAAATAAATCTTTAAGATATACAAAGTTCAAAAGAATTTGATAATAAATACATTATCAAGTATTCATAGAATGAGTAGCATCATATGAAATTCTAATAACTAAAATAAGGGTTATATAATAGTGACAACATACTATATTAACAACAATTGGACTTTATACAATCGAATATTGAGGTAAATAAAATTTTATAATTTTACTATAATTTGTTTATTGAAAATGTTATAATTATTACTTTTGTAGGTTTATTTAGATGTTGGTGTCACCTATAAGTGAAAAGTTGAAAACCATAATGGTTGAGTGCTTAATGGATTGGAACATTAATGCTAAGCTTTTAGCCATAACTTTGTAAAACTGTAGCATAAATGAAGCTATAGTTGAAAAATTAAAGAATAAAGTATAGGTTGGGAGCTTTCTGATGGCTGAAAGATTATTCCATATGTGATATTTCAACATATTGAGAATTCGATATTGAAGGATGAGTTAGAGGTAATAAAAGAGAGTAAGGATGGCAACTGGGTCTAGGCCCTACTGGGGGCCCTACTCTTATAAGAAAAATGACATCATTTTGCATTTTTATTTTACAAAACACTTTCATGTGGGCTCAGCCTGGGTCAAGTCAGGCTCGAGCTTAGACCAGGTTGCCTCAAGTTTAATAAAGCCTGGGGTCGGGCTTGAGCCCCACTACAATTTGGATTATTGCCATTCCTAAAAGAAAAGGTAGAAATTTAAAATAATGTAGTCTATTAGCAGACCAGGTTACCTCGAGTCTAATAGAGCTTGGGGCGGGGATCGAGCCCCATCTACAACTTGGCCTATTGCCATTCCTAAAAGAAAGGGTAGAAATTTAAAATAATGTAGTCTATTGAAATGCATAGCCCAAAAGAGTTGAAAATTTGAAGCAACTTCATGACATATATGCATTTTGTGCACAAAGAAACTAGTTTTAGATTATTTAATCAAATGGAATTCAACATGTAAGATGCTAGAGTTGGTAATAAAGTATATTAAGGTGTTCACCATATTAAGATAAAGAAATTCTTAATATACTTTCTTATGATAAAAAAAGTAATAAGAGTTGGCTAAAGTAATTTATGCAAAGTTACTGGTATTTCATAAGTTTACGAAGTTGTTCTGAAGAACAAAATATCCAACTTTATGTTGCATGTGTAAGATCGAGCGAGCATTATTTAGTTATATTTTTTATTATAACAAAGTGATAAATACCATAGCAGAGCAGATGATTAAGAATTCTGAATTTTTTTAACCTATGATTGTAGTAGTCATTTCTATATTGGACTTGAGATATAATATGGAGGGACTATAAATTTTTATTAAAATTTGTATGAAAATTAGGCTCAAGCAAATGTCAATATCATTAAAAAATTCTAGTATAGTTTATTTAATAATTATCAATTAAGAATGCATAAAGATTAGGATCACAGTAGTTTGGTATCAATTTCATCTTTATCTATTGGTGATATAACACATCAAAGTTTGACTTTCTAATTTAAAGAATTTGTTAACGAAAAAAGGGTTATGACTTCTTATTGCATAGAGTTGGAAAAATATTTGTAGGTAGGTATTATGACCATGGTTGATAAGACGGAATTCAATATATTATCTGGTGAAAGTTATACGGAGGTGATTATCCTATCTATCAAATAACTGTATAAGATCTCTTAGTAATTCAAGAATATAATGTTGCTTTGGATCTATTTTTAGTACTGGTAGTCAAATAGTAAATCCTCTTTATAGTTAACTTCATCCTATGACCATGGAAGCCCCAATGTGTGCCCAAAGTTGGTTAGACGTTGAAAATATTCAAGATAAACTCTATACTTTATGATATTTTATTTTAATCACTTTAATAATTTTAATAATCATATATCATATATCATATTATCTTATATTGTATTTTCCATATTGATACAGATACAAAGACCATTCATCCAACTAAAAGTTCCTTCAAATAAATATTCGATGATGAAGGTGTATCTATTTGTTAATTATCATATATTTAATAGTCATTAAACAAAATTATTTCGTAATTGATTATAATTTACATAATGATTTTTTTATATAGATGAAGTGGTACAAACTATTTATGATCCCAATTATAATGATTAATTAGCCATTTTCTTTTATAGGAAGTTTGTTTTCTTTAATCTTTATTTCTCAATTTACTATTTTTTTCATTTGATTGATTGCTTTTTTTACAAATGAAGATTTCAATTTTTACTTGTGTGGATTTAAGCAAATTAAAAAGAACTCCATATCATTGTCTTTACCTATTTAGCTCAACTCTAATCTCTAACTTCTTTAATTTATTTTTTGTATTTTTTTTCATTTGGAACTTATATTCCATTTTGTATTTTTATTAGATAATTGATTTACAAGAATTGTATTTAATTTACTAATAAAATATTTTTAAAATTTAATTTGATTTAATTTTAGGGTTTGGCTCACTTAAACCTTCATCAAACTCGGGCTCAATCCCCTACTCTCATACCTAATCGAACTTTAGGTTGCTCAAAGCTTAATCAAGTTCAAGCGTGGGTCATGAGCTTTAGGTTTAATGAGGCTATGGACCAAGTTTAAGCAACTATCTAAGCCTTACCCAACCCAATTCTAATCTTAGTTATAAATTAAGGTACCTAAATCTTGAAATTTATCAAATAAACACAAGATTAATAAATGACTTTTTAAAACAAGTAATGCAAAAGAAAAGAAAAAGTTGAGATTAATAAAATTAAAGCATTCCTAATATCCTAGCTCCCAACAATAATGCTAAAAACTTAAGATGATGTGTGTATCTAAATAAAAGAATACTAAAGATCAACTAGGAATGTGCTCCTATCGTTCTTATAATGTAGTATAGTGAATACGATTGTCGATCTTATGAGGACTAAAATTTTTAGTACTAATCATCTTTTTTAATCTAATCTTTAAAAAAGAATTATTGAACTAAAAGAAAATATTAACAAAATTAAAATTACTAACTTAAGATAACAAATCAAGTAATATAAAAAAATGAACTAATTAATTGATAATCATGATCCTAATGAAGAATACTCCCAAAACTTTTATGTGACTAAATTTATCTTGATTTAATGAACAAACTTAGTTTCTTGGATCATTACAAATTTCTAAGTTACAACTATGTTATTTCTCAAGACATATAACCATTATCCTGGAGTTGATTGATTGAAATATCTTTCTAATCAAAACCCTTACGAATGCATTAGGTTGTTTTATAAATTTCTTTAATAGATTTGACCCTAAACCAAAAGATTTATAAAGTTTTATATTTAGAATTTCATCCAAATCTTATTATACATACCATAATCTCTTCATGCATATGATTTCTTAATCCCTATATATGAAATCTGAAATTAAATCAAAATGATATCATATTTTAACGCAACATAATATATAATCACAAATAATTCATAATAAAACTTGAATCCTTCATTAGATCAAAGAATGAATCTAAATTAATAGTTCTAGGATTCATTCCATCTAGATCTATATCAATTTATTTTATATAGAGGTAAAGAAATCTAATAACAATTAAGAAATAATCTTTTTGTCTCTAATGTTGCTCAAGACACTCTATTTTAGCTCCTTATGACTGCTGTCTCATCCTTTGGTCCTCTCTATCTTTTTAAACATAAAACTCTAGAATTTTTATAAAAATTGCTACTAATATGGGACTAATATAGGTTAGTGTTACACTTGTATTAGCTTAGTGACTTAATAGTTAATTCCTAAATCATGCATCTAAGAGTTATTCTTAAGATCATAGTTCTAAAGGTCATAGAAATGAGTCTATATTTGGGTTATGTTTGCTTATATTACAAATTCTCAAAGAAATAGAATGAACTAAAAGCCTATAAGGTAGAATATGAGTCTGTGTTTGACTTATTTTTTTTACTCTTTCCTTTAAAATCATGTTAGAATCACTCTAACTCGATCTCAAATTTTCTTGAATTAATTTCTTATTCAATAAAGAGTGAAAAAATACTTAGAAACACTACATAGGTCACATTGAGTATCAAAACTTATAAAGACCATCAAATTTCAAGCAAAATGCTCTTAAAATTATGATAAGAATATAGTCTAATTAACACTTATCAATCTTCAAATCAAAATCACAAAAGGCTCTTATATGTTTTTTTCTAAGTTAAATAATTAGTATTAAATAACAACTTCTAGATTACACTAAATGTGTACGTGGCTATAACAAAAGATAGCTAGAAACTGCACACAATTACAAAATTTCCTTTATATAAGACAACATTATCCTTTGTTTCCCCTTTCTAGTTTCCTCTTAACATTTAACCAAATTAAAAATTATCTTCTTAATTTAGCTTTCATTATTCCTCTTCCTTGGGGATTGCTTCATGCTTAGATGTGGTACCTTGCTTTAGTATCATGAAGTTGGCTATTGGGATGATGTTGACTTCCTCCATCCTTCCTCTTAATTATTGGAATTTTTTATAGTGTTTCTAGTATGAGCTTCTCCTTCTTCCTTGCTGTTTATGCATAATAATTAGGAATTGTTTCTTAATCTAGTAAGTTGTCGCCATGAAGCCCAAATCTTGATTGTTCTCCTTTCCCTATAGAAAATCATATTACGTTCCTTTCAAAACTTATACATGCAAGATCTTAAACAATTTATGTATAATGTTTGATCTTATTTACTCATATTTTTCTAATCCAATAGCCAATTTATGGCTTACAAATAACTAGTTTTTTGGAAGATTATGACGAACTAGGATACTCTATATCTGATAGGTAAATTGGTATTTGAAAAATATATGTATGTGGGATTATGTGTTTATGTTACATAAGGAGAACTGACTAGGTAGGTTGATATACCTTAGCCTTATCAAATGGTTCCAAACTAGTTTAGCCTAACTGACTTCTGTCCTGCCTTCTTAGAGTTCTCTTGCATGAATTATTGGAGAAAATAACACTCAGGTTTAGTAGCCAAAGGTACTTACTAGTACTATCCCTACATGGGTTATATGTGGAGAGTACATATGATAATTTAAGAGGGTGATTTCCTTAGTTGTTACCTAAGACCCAATCCTTTACCTTTGTATTTGTATGATTCAGAATGTAAGGAATATATGTTGACTCGATTAGGGGGCTAACTTTAGTCTAATTGTCATAGAGAAGTAATGCTCTTTGCTATTTCCAATCTTACACTTAATTGAGTTTGTTAATGTATTCCTAAGGTGAAGCAACCATTATAAAAAGTATGAGTGGTTAGATTTTATCTTGATCACTAATCGGGTGTTTGATGTGTGTAAGTTTTAATAATACCCTCGATAATCTGCAAGAGCATGGTTCATTAGCATAGTACCTAAGGTGCCAATCCCACGACGAGGGATAATCTAATCCTAAAATCTAAAGCCAGAACAATTCACAGAAAATCAAAATGTAATGAAACTAAAACTAGAATTCAATTCAATCAATCAAATAAAATTAATAATCAATTAAGAAAATATTAATAATTCAGTAGCTGCAACACACCCAAGAATCAACCTAAAGGAATTACCAATTGAGAGAAAGGTAATTTTACCTATCCTTAATGCTAACCTAACTGATTATGAATTATTGGATTATTGGTTCTAGACGTTCCTAGGGTTGATTACTCTCTCTCGTGTTATAACTACTAACTTTAAATCATAAACCCTAATTAGATTATGGAAGTTGCAATTTCTTAATTAACAACCTATCCAAAACCTTAATTCGTTCTGAAGTTGTTTAATAAACTATCAGAATCCTATGCAAGATCTCTCTTTTCACAATTCACCGATTTGATTTAATTCTTGTTCTATTAGATCACCTAACTCTCATTAGCCTAACTTAATTATTTTTCATTCAATTCACCCTCTCAGTTTATTGTCGAATTATGCACTTGCAGAATTAAACCATAGCAAATCTAATAAACACATAAACATTTAGATTTCATTAATTCAAAGTTAAAACTTCGAGGGTGAGTTTAGAACATCCCAACATTCAAAAATCATATCATCAAACTGTTATTTCCAATTCTATTCAATAATAAAATTGAAAATAAACAAGGAAATCGATCTGAATGGATGATGGGAGGTAACGACGTCGGGAAACTCCTGATCTAGGAAGTACGTCAAGTCAACTTCTTCTCCACTTCTCTTTTCCTTTTTCTCTTTCTCAATCTCTCGATGAATTCTCTTTAGGGTTTCTCAAAAGTGGCTGATGTAAAAGCTCTTCTTTGCCTGTTTATCTTGTTCTTTAAATATCCTTTGTGTTATGAGGAGCCCTAGGGTTTTTTGGGGTTCGAAATGTGCAAAAAATCCTTCGAAACTTAACGTTTTTTTAGTGTTTATGCATTTGCTCGATGCAGGCCATGACTGTGGTCCTGCAGACCACAATCGTGGGCCATAACTAAGCCTTCTGACATGATCGTGGCATGAGCATGTCCTAGATTTCTGTCAATGCTTTTGTTACGATGCCGTTGTTTCAGCCTAAATGTCTCTGAAAGTTCTTCGTTCTTCTATATGGACCCTGAAACACTAATAAACACATCAAGGTACCTTAAAAACATAATATTTAAGCTCAAAGACTTTTACTAACCTATAAAACACTTAAACACAAATAATTAACAAACTAACACAATTATAACCTAAACACATACTAAACGATTGAATTAACAATTAAATAATATTAAACTAAGCCCTAAAGCATGATGCAAATTACACTTATCAATATGCCCACACTTAAATGTTTGCTTGTCCTTAAGCAAACAAAACAATAACACGCAAAATCACAAAGCACACAATGCAATAATGAGACAATAACTTCAACTTCATGAAATAAATTTAACTTTAGGCACAATGATTCAAGTTATTTCAAATCAGTAATAAGAAAAATCCACATCTAGGGCTCTGGACTAAACATAAATATTAATCAAAACACATATGTCAAGTTACTCATCCTTTTCAATTGTAAACACACATTAATAATTCTTTGGTCTTTCAAACTCTGTAACTACTCCTAAGTATGTTTTCATGAAAAGTCAATCTATTTACAAGTTTGGTAAGTTTTATTAGGAAGCATATATTTTTAAATATTTTATAGACATGAACCTAGTCTTTTACTCGGAGGTAAACACTGGTGATGAATGTCGATCTGGTTACTTGACTAAGTCATGTTTTTGCTAAACTGCTTAGTTGAAAATTCATTATAGCTTTTTGATGTAGAGGCACATATTTGTGATGTACGTCGATCCGGTTACTCAACTACAACACGTTCTTAACTGGCTACTAGCTTTATTCATAAACCGAAGGCTAGCAGAATAGTTATTTATTTAAAATTAACCAACAATTTTTTTATTGCCTACCTTATTACTTTAGCTATTTGTTTTCATAAAAAATTACTAGCCAAATTAATTTAGTTGAACGACCTCAAATTATGAATGAATGTAACAATTTAAAAGGTGAAAAACTCACACTATATCCTAATTAACTTGCATATTTAGCCAAAGAACTCAATTCATTAATTTTGTGAGCTAATAACTCTTTACAACCTAATAGACTGTGTTCAAAATGAAATCAATTTCAATGCATCTAAGCCATTCACACATTCAAACAATTCACAAAATACAACCTAACAAACTATCATACAATATGCAAAATTCATGTTTAAAGCAAAACACACAACCCTTCGCATACTTAAACAACATATTGTCCTCAATGTGAGAAGGAGGCAAATAAACACGCATGGCAAAAAGAAACATAAATTAAAATAAAACAAAAATAAAATAAAGACTAAATTTTAAAAAAGAAAAGGGTTAGAAACAAAGCCTCATGGTGATGGAGGCGGGGATAGTGTCGGAGGTGGCAGTTGGATGCCTTGAGCTTGTTCTCTTATCTTGGAATTACTTAAAGAGAGTGAGAGAAGTAGCGATCCTAGATCAATTCAAATTACTAAAGTTTTATTAGAAGTTCAAAACAAATCTAACTAAACCTAACAATTTCAATCGAACTACTAAACATGCTAATTTATGGCCATTAGCTTGACCTTACATTTATGGAGGTGTCTTAATTGTTCGAACAAAAGGATATCACGTCCATGTCCTTGGGAATTCCTCCTCTGAGATATAGCTTGTAATGATGCCTGTTGACCTTGAAAATTTCCTTGTCAGCATTTTCTAATTTGAGGGCTCTATGATCAAAAACTTGAATGACCGTAAAAGGTTTACTCCATCGGGATTTTAACTTTCCTGGAAATACCTTCAACCCTGAACTATATAGTAGAACTACATCTCCTACTTTAAATTCCTTTTGTTTAGGACGAGAATTGTGTTATTTCTTTACCTTTTCCTTGTAGAGTTTCGTGTTTTTGTATAAATTATAACGAAACTCCTCAAGTTCATCTAGTTGCAAACTTCGCTTTTCGCTTGCTTTCTTCCAATCAAAATTTAACACTTTTATCGCCCAGTATGCCCGATGTTCTAATTTGACCAGCAAATGACAAGCTTTTCTGTATACAAGCCTATAAGGAGTTGTTTCGATAGGTGTTTTGAAATATGTCCTATAAGCTCATAAGGCATCATCTAGCTTTATTGCCCAATCCTTATTGGAGTTGTTCACCGTTTTTTCCTAAAATTTGTTTCAGCTCCCTATCGACAACTTCCACTTGGCCACCAGTTTGCGGATGGTAAGGTGTAGTAACACGATGGTGCACTTCATATCATTTTAATAGGGCATCAAAAGATCTGTTGCAGAGATGTGTACCTCCATCACTTATTATCGTACATGGCACTCCAAACCGATTGAATAACTGTATAATGAACTTTTGCACCGCCTTTCCATCATTGGTTGGAGATGCCGCTATTTCAGCCCAACACGAAACATAATCCACCCCCACTAAAATGTATATGTTTCCTATTGAAGATGGGAAAGGACCCATTAAGTCGATTCCCCATACATCGAAGACTTCCACTTCTAAAATGTTGGATAAAGGCATCTTATCTCTTTTGGAGATGTTACCTATTCTATGGCATTGATCACATCGTGCCAAGAAAGTTTGAGCATCCTTAAACAATTGTGGTCAATAAAATCCACTCTTGAGTATCTGAGCTGTTGTTTTGTTAGCTCTATAATGTCCAACATATTGACTTTTATAACATTGCTTTAATATGTCTAACATTTCCTCCTCCGGAACACTTCGTTGCATTAACCCATTAGCACATGCTCTGTATAAAATTGGCTCATCCCATAGATATCAGTTACAATCATGTAGGAATCTTTTTCTTTGTTGGTAAGATATATTAGAAGGAAGTTTACCACTGGAAACATGATTTGTGATATCGACGAACTATGGTGTAGCCAAACTCTCGAGTAGCATCAAGGTTTCATCAGGAAAAGTTTCATTAATATCTTTGCTTGGCTTGCATTCCCCTCCTTCCAGTCTGGATAAGTGGTCTGCAACTATATTTTCTGCTCCCTTTTTATCCCTCACTTCTATATCAAATTCTTGTAAAAGTAATACCCATTGAATGAGCCTTGGTTTGCATCCGTTTTGTTGAAAAGGTATTTTTACATGATCGGTGAATACGATTACCTTTGATCCCAAAAGGTATTGTTGAAATTTATCATATGTGTACACTACTACGAGTAATTCCTTCTTTATGGCGGTGTAATTAAGCTCAGGTCCTGTAAGGGTCTTGCTGGTATAGTAGATCGTGTTGGGCCCCGAAATATTTTTTTGTTTATTTTATTAAGCATGATCTAAATAAATTTTGTGGTCTTGTTAGATAAACCATTTTATTTGGAGTCTAATTATTATGTCAAGTTTGGGATGATTTATTTCAAGGATTGATGGAATTAAAGTATTATTGTTGTAAGATGATATAAGGGCATTCTTGGAAGACCACTTAAGTTTAAATAGACATTAGGTATAAATGGAAGGGCAAATTGGAAATTTCACACTCATTAAAGGTATAAAAAGAGAAGTAATGGTAGTCTTGTATCTCAGTGAATGAAGAGAGAAAGAGAAGTGGAGATAAAAGAGAAAAATAACTAGGGTTTTGGAAATTCTTGAAGAGTTTGAAAACTTTGAGGCTAAAACAAATATAAGCATTAACCCTTCTTGATTGCTAGATGAAGCATATTTAGTGATGGTTAGAAGTGAGAATGGAGTGAATATGTGTAGCAAGTGTTGAGGAATGGTTTATGTGAATGTTTTAGTGTTTGGACTAATGATCAAAAGTAGATTATGAATTTGTTGTGAATGATAATGGGTTTAAATGAAGTACAAAAGATGGGTTAGTATTAAGATGGGATATATATGAAAGGTGGGAAGTAAAAAGAGGGAAAATGTCCCAAACCATGTTCTCAGAGTAGGTTTTTGGACCATGTTCTCTGAGTGCGTTTTTGGACAATTTCGCCACGGTAAACCTCTGGGTTTAGCCGAGGCGAACTCAACTTTCCAGCACAGAACATGCTTTGGTATTTTGGACATAACTTTTGATGTAGTTATCCAAATGGACTGATATTTAATTTTTTGTAAACTAGATACATAGGGCTACAATTGTATGAAGGAATCATGTCTAAATTCAATCCCTAAGCATTTCAATTTCGGTATGGAATCTAAACATAGAATTTTGTTTCAGCATGAGAAATAGTTTAAATTGTTGAAATATGACTTTCCAATTTCTAAACCAAATTGAATGGAATTTTAGGTTATTGGTTAAGGAAATCAAGTGAAGCAGGAGAGGCAAGAGGAGCAAGAGCAAAGACATCCCTAAGCAAGTTTATAAGTAAGGA
>JANZXP010127431.1:0-16165 GCA_027576715.1 Erythroxylum flavicans
CAACAAATTAATCAAAAGTAAACCTCAAAAAGAATTTAGCACAATCTTGTTAGTAAGAAAAGAATCGGGGTCCAACATGATATGTGATAAGTAATGTCAAAAGGGGGGAGATTGTTAAGATATTTGTTATGATATTTTAGGCATTATTTGTAATTAGACAACTTTGATTATTTAAAGAATATTATTATGCAGAATATTCTACTTTATGTGTAACTTTTTGAAGATGATGTTTATTGGAATCAAATCATCATATCTTGACTAAGATAAGATGTAAAGTTTTTATGATTTTTGGACTCTTCTTGATAGCTTATTTTAGGGATAATGACTATCTAAGGCAGCTGATTTTCTGGTGATATTATCTACATTGGACAGCTATGTTTTATTTGCCTATTGCGTGATTTATTAGGGTTGTCTTGTGTGGGAAAAACCGATAGGGACATGGTGACTTGGCAGTTAGATTTTTAGGGTTTTGAGTGATCTTTGGAAGCTGATTTTCGAAAGAAATTTTCAGACTGGGTAGCTGCGTTTTCTGTCCATCATGAATGATTTTCTGGATTGTTTTTGTTATTGGTTTTATGCGAAAAATCCAAGAGTTTTCGTGGGTGTGCAACTGTATTTTTATGGGGTTTTAATGGTAAAACAATTATTTAATTAATAATTTCTATATTTGCGTTTCTTTGTTTTTGTGTGAGCAATTACATGCTCTATTGAGCTATTCTTGGTAGCTGCACGTGATTTTTTCGTGTTGTTGAGTTAATAGTTTTTGACTAAAAAACATCTAGTAGTTTTTGTGTGGCTACAACTCTTTTGTTTATGATGTTTCGGAGATGAAACAATTGTTCATTTGTTGATTTTTGTGGCTGTTGTGCGTTGGATGTTCCAGTGAAAATATCGAAGCTTCATAGCAGATTTCTTAGTGGACAACTTCCTATTCTTTCGTTGATGAAGCTGGATTTTAGGGGAGTTGTTTTTATTATCTCATATATCTTTGTTTATGTTCTTTTATTTCAATCACTTGAGTTGTTTATTTTCACTCTTTATTATCAAATACTGTTGAGAAAATTCTTTATTGAAGTTAGCACGATGTGGTCATGTTATTACGAGTGATTTATTTTCACAAGTTGCGAGGACAAGGAATAACGTCAAAGGTTAAGTGAGTCAGTTCTGTAATGCCCTAAGTAAAACTATTGTTGTATCACAAGTGAAAGTGCTTAAGTTAGATGAGGCCCTACAGACGTAAACAAGGTGAGTTGAACTGCATTACCAAATCTCAGGTGTTGATTTATTTATTTTACGTTTAACTTTTTTGTTTTCGTTTGTGTTAGAAACAACTGCGGCTGAACCAGAATTTTTGTAAAACTACATCCTTTCGGATCTTCAGAATTAAAAATTTATCTTAATTTATAAAATTAATAAAATAGGAAATTTAAAATTTAAGGGTGTATTGTTAGTTCTATCCTTTTCTTTTACTACCATCGGCAGCACATTTTCCTTGATTCCTTGCTTCATTCTTGTTCAATCCCGTAAGATAGGTATGATCTCTGACTATTAAGGACCAGAAATGGTGGGAATATGTAGATATTTGATAGGCGCAAGCAAAGCATAAACAGGTGAACAAGATTTATGAGCGTCAATATCCTATACATAGACAACATGACGTGCTACTTTCATTATCTCATGACCTTTTGTTTTGCAACCAGGATTAGTATATACTCCATTGTACATGGCCTCTGGCTTCAAATTTGATTTCATGCCAATTCCTCATGCTGAGTTGCTGGGAATTGCCCTTTCCATTATAACAGTCTGCATTGCTGTTATTTGCCACTATTTCGGCAGAAAACCTAGAGGTCTGTCTTTGCAACTATTCATTGTCTAACTGCTTTACCCTTTTTATTTTCTTCCCTCATTATTTTAATTATGACATCTTTGATCCAATCATCCAGACATGAGTTAAATTGTGCTGCGTCATACTTATTTATCTGGACTTATCTTCTTTTCTTGTAAAAGGAACCATAATAATTGGAATTGTTTTAGTTCAAGAGAATATAGGAAATGATTGATGTTGCTCCTTTTAATGCAGAAAAATCAATAAATCAACGAATCATATATGTTCTGCAATTAACATGATCCTAATAGTAATGGAGTAAAGTCACCCAGCAGCAGACAAGTCAAAGTGAAGATTTAAACATTTTTCAATACAATTAAAATTGAATTAAGGATTTAGTAACCTTAACAGTCTGGTTTGGTAAAACATCTTTAGTGTTGTGAGGGTACTCCTCTTTTTGCCTGTAAACCGACGAGAACAATTGATATAATTGTAGGGTGCTTAAACCCTGAGAAATTCCAAGAATTCAGACTGATTAGGAAAGCACCAATCAGCCATAACGTCGCCAAGTTCACGTTCGCTCTTCCTAGGCCTACATCTGTATTGGGGCTTCCTGTTGGAAGTTATATTATTTGCAGGTAACTATGTTACCTTTCAACATATTTCATTCGCTTCAATTCGTTGTCTGATGTTTTTGTTACGATTAATGTTTTGCTTCTATTCTGCTGCAGCGATAACTGATTTTTATTCAATAACTATATAGCTTCCCTCTTGTGTTTGCTGCGTGATCCAATTTGTTAATCAGGGGTAAGGATAGTGAAGACCGTGAAGTCAGCAGGCCATATACACCAATAACCTTGGATTCTGATGTTGGATACTTCGAACTAGTTATAAAAGTACATAATTATTCTGAACATCTAAATTAACAGATTAAATAATGTTAGACTGTTTATTATATTGTTTTACTTGCCAGGTTTGAGAGTTTCTGGTTCTCATAAATATATTGTTTTTTTCTTCCAAGTAGATGTATCCATTGGGGAAGATGTCCCACCATTTCCGACAGATGCAGGAAGGGGATCTCCTGGCCGTAAAGGGTCCTAAGGTATAATAGGTTGTATTCTCCAATAGGTGTTCCTTCAAGTGGTAACCAATTTTAGATTTAAATATGTTTGTCGAAGTCAAAGCATACCTAGTTTGTTTCGATTGTCTTTAATGACCACCTAACTGGGCTCTTGTTAAAAGTTGATAAAAGAGCTGAATTAGAAGGCAGCTATAAATTTTTTTTTTTATGAATAATCATATTGTAAGGTTTGAATCACATGGCTCACTGAGAATTTAGATCCTCTTTATAGTGTTTGAACCATTGTTGCATTTAATTTTTCAAGGAACGTTTTAAATACAAAACTAATCAAGTTCGAGCTTTTGGAATGATTGCTGGAGGAACTGGCATAACTCCAATGTTTCAGGTCTGTAAGTGATAAGTACAAAAGGATTCGTGAACCCCTAGTTCTAAATCATATAAAAACCAAGTTTGAATGATGGGAATTTTCCAGGTCACCCGAGCAATATTAGAGAACCCAAAAGATAAAACCAATATACAGCTTATATATGGGAACACCACATCCGACGACATTCTTTTGAAGGTAAGTCAATCTATCACTTTACTTTGAAATAGACTGCAATTTCATTATTTTTGGATGGTCTGAAGTTTAGCAAGTTTTTAAAGGAATGCTGAGTTGTTGGTTAATTGCACGGTCTAAAGCTAAAAGTAATGCCTTAAAATAATTCAATCTCCGTTGACTGTATTCAAGGAACGTGAAAATATTTTGAACTTTAAATATGTAATTAAGAATTCCAAATTTGACTGTTGATTCCTCCAAGAGTACTAGACTTATTCTCTGTCAGTATCTTAAAGGGTGAAGGGTCAAATATTACAAGACCCCAAAAATATATTGCCTTCGGGCTTGTACTTCTTGACTTAGTCTAGTTTGATCCGGGTCGAGTCTTCAATGTACTTGACTACATCAAAGTCCTGTCATCAATTTGGCTTCAGGCTTAAGTTTGCTGGAGTTATTGCTTGTCAAACTAAAACCAGAGTAAAATCTTATTGAAAAAAGTGTCTGACGGGTCGATGGAACATATTGATTCTTCATATTGGAACTATTGCGACGCAATAGGTTCGAATGAAATGATTAGTCTTCTATATCACAACTTTTCTTAAATAACTAGAATAATCCTTTTGGTTAGAACCTCTTCTTGTCACAATAGGGAAAGTCCTACAGGTATTCAGTAGTTGTCCCAGGTTGATAAGAATGTATGTAATTAATTATGCTTTGGTTTGGATATTCTGTAGGAGGAGCTTGATAACATTGCCAGGAATTTCCCCAATCGTTTTCAAGTTTACTACATGCTAAGTAAGGTGTGTGCGATTCCTCCAAAGTTCTCTCAGAGATGAAAGATGATCCAAATACCTTACTACGCATTTCATTCAGGGATCATAAAGAAACACAATGTGGGCACTCATATGTAATTTGTGTACCATCCTGCGTAGTCTATATTACATTCAAAGTCAACTAGCCATATCAAATACGCATTTTTTTAAAGGATTATCGCTAGAAATACTGAGGTCGACACTTCTGACTTTGGTAGCCTCCAGAGGCATGGAATGGTGGTGTTGGTTACATATCTAAGGAAACTATTCAAAACCATTGCCCAGCTCCGGCCCCTGACATTCAGGTTATGTCGAAGTTGGTCATTTCTTTTGGTTTTGTTTTATTTTTGTTTTCAATCTGTTAAAAGCAATGTCGGAAGTTTATGCTGTTTGTAGAACTTGTATTACAATGCCGTTGGGTTGCTGAATTTAAAAACCAAACTACAACCAATGTCATTTGCAGATATTGAGATGTGGTCCACCAGGGATGAACAAGGCGATGGCTGCCTATCTTAATGCACTTGGATACACCTCCAATATGCAATTCGAGTTCTGATGAACCACGTTTGTTCGTGTTTATGCATGTAAATATAGCGTGAGTGTGGCTAACTACCTCATATTTGGTTCATTATTAACGCTTCCTCTTTGTAATCATTATTTTGTAAAATCAAATGAATCGTTCCATATAACATCATAATCTCATTGAATCAAGCATAAGTTTTTATTTCCATATATAATAAGGATATTAGATATCAACCTTAAAACTTAAGATAGTGAATTATAATTCCTGTATTTAAATGCAGGTAATTTCATTCTTATATTCCTTTTTGATGGGGGACAATTTCATTTATAAATTTTCAACACCTTCACCTAAGCGAGTATATCTGATATCATATAGCTCTCTCTCCAATCGTAGTCGATGTAAAACCTCCATAAACCATTCATCAAACTAGAATCCATGAATGTTTATTCACCGAAGACAATATATATTAATTAAACTTTAAAGCATTGAATAATGACCTGTCTTTTTTTGAAAATTAAAATTGAAATTATATTACCTTAACAAACGCTATTACATAACTCCTTACAAAGAATCACACTAGCGAGACCAAAACGAGGAACCTATTACACTATGTAACTACAATTGAATTACATCATAGAATGTTATAGAAAGTTATAGCGAGCATTGCCTTTTTACTTCATAAGTAACTAATCCTTGTTTGTCATTAACAACAATGGCTACTCGTATCCAATTCACAATCTGTTATGCAAGTTATTGATGATGCACTTCCAAACTTTTTATAAATTCTTCAATTTCTTCCTCTCTATATAAAGTAAATGAGAATATGAAATGTTGTCTGGATAATCACACCATTATGCTGCCCATGTTTTGCATACCTTATGATTAAATTCATAGTTTCTAGCCACTTAAAAGTGTATCGATGTAGTTATAACATCACCATCAACCTACTCCATATTCCTTTTCTATATTGACATTCAAAGAAAAGATGGTTTCTGCTCTAATTCATCAATTTACAAAGGACATAGAAGGGGTCAAATTCTTCAAACCATCGATCTTTTGTTCTGACCCGATTTTTAATCACCAACTAAGTAAAAAACACATCTTTGAGGAATAAAGTTGATTTCCATATGACATCAAACTAGGGGACTACCTCCATTGTTTGAACCATTAGCTTGTGACAAGATTGGTTGTTTAACACTCCACTAGAATGGGGTAGCCATATAATGTTATCTTTTTCTATCTTGCAGAAACCGTAGGTAAATATGCTGCCAATAAATGGAAACCTCTGAATGATTCATAACATTTACCAATATGTATAAGTGCCGACACTCAAGCATCAGAAGGAATGCGATTTCAGATACTAGACAACTCACTTAAGTTAATAACAGGTCATAATCGGTCCAATTATCATACCACAACCATATGTCCTCTCTATGTCCCGGTTTATGCTTGATATGTGGATATATAATGTCTCGTAAGCTAAGCAAATGATTGAATATCTATAAGAATTCTTTGGACAATTGTATTTGCTAGAATTCCGATTAGGAAGATGAAATTGATTAATCCATTTGATCTACAATGCGTTTTTATTTGTAAATAAACACCAGACGCTCTTGAATAGCATGAGTTTCTGCATTTGGGCAATAAGAATAATTTCAAGACCCCTTAGCTGCTTTGGCATCGTTATATCAGCCCATTTCACCATAGATTGTATTCCATTCTCAACTTTACCAGACCATAAAAATGCTTTAAAGATACGATCCAACTCCTTGATTGTAGCACTCCACTCTCATCCGACACGCGCCAGTATGTCCATCAAACATTTGAGCATATGCCTAGTGGAAGTAGTGCGCTAGAGCAATCATATCATTTATCATGGCATCTTAATTAAAACACAAATACTCAATATCTAAAACTCAATTCCTCATTTTCATTTCATAAAAAATAATGTAAATTATAGCATCACATACATCTTCCATATATATACAATATCAAAAACTTATCAAAGTTTACAACTATGTTTACAAAATATGCTACATAAATGAAGAATTGTACAAAAACTCTATCTATCACTTCAGTCTCTGTTGATTGAGCTTCGAGCCATTTCTTCTATCCAAAAACACAAGAACTATTCTCCTTCTAGATCATCTTAGCAAGTAAGTCTCCTCTCTTGTACATGAAAAGTCACGTTGTAATTTTGATAAGTTTTGCGAACTTAGTTAGCAAGCCATCATTGATGTGCTCACTTATATAACATAACACAACAATTCATATTCCAAATTCACAGACAATTCATGATATCACATAATAAATTTTACTTCACTAATCATCATGTTGAATTAAAGACAATTATGTTCACTTATTTCACATTTCACATTCAAAACAGTCGCATAGTTCATTTCAATTTAAAACATACATATTAAATATATATGCAGTGCACATGTGACTCACAATTAGTTATTACGTTGTTGTGAACGGGTGCCTTTTTAACTGTCCTGTATCTATTGTAGATACCAGGCTCATTAATAACTATCTCGTATCTGTTGGAGATACTGGGCTCATTATACATAGTGAGCCAAAGGTTTTTACCATATTATGAGCTTTAAGCTCTTTTTTGCTAGCGACTCTGGATCACAACTGCCTTTATCTTATTAGGCATATTATGTAATGAATGCGTCACATCCCATATGTTTAATCAATCATTTTGTTTCAGTATGCACATTCACTTTCACATATCATCGAACCTAAGTCTGACATTCAACAATTATATTCAGTACACTTATTTTTGTCGGATTCACTTACAATAAGCACTTCCAATGTGATGTTCATGCATCAAATGCCTCGAATAATCAATGTCTGAAATTAACACATTCATATCAATAATAATTTAATACGAAAATTTAAATGAAACAATTAAATCAATATGAGACCATCTAGGTTACTTACAATATGCTCCAGATAGTTATTGCCTTGATACCCTGGCAATGTCTGGATGCTGTCACTCTATTTGCGCTTCTATATCTTACAACATATACACATTTACTTATTACTAATTTGCATAATCACATTAATACTCAATCATACACATGTGTATATGCATATGTGTTATGTATAATGCATGCTCAATGACAATCCCCGGTATGCATAACCTTAATCATATGTCTCAATCATTCAAACACTATCACCAAAATATGTCTAATTTATACTTAGGTTTACATCTCTGAGAACTTGGTCATTCTAATATCATCAATGATATATCTATCACATACATGATCTCCAATCCTTTTTCTAGCATTATAAGATCTCATAATACTCAATTTCTGATTCATTTTTAATTAATACACATTTCTCCTCTCCTTTGAATTATAACATTTATAAGGTCACTTTCATTCTTCTAGTATCTCTAATTTTCCATATTTGAATACTTGATATTTAAAAATATATTCTTAAGTTATAACCTTAATTATCACCCTAAACATATCATATACTTAATCACTTAATTTATCATCAAACTAGGTTCATTTCAAGTTTCATTTAAGCTTAAATGCATTATAGGAAAGTACCTAACCATTTGTTGTTTCAAACCTCACATAAAAGAAGAAAAATTCACATAACAGCCATTCCCACGATCGTGGATGACTTCCCACGACCGTGGGTTTCATTAACAGAACATTTCAACTCTTTCTTACATTCCCACGATCATGGATGCATTCCCACAATCGTGGGTTGTTCATATACGAAAACCCTAGCAAATTTTCTTCTTATTTTCTAACTTTTCCAACTCCTACAAGTTACATCTAACGTATCTTATGCTTAGTTCATCATTTCTAGGTTAACTCCTCATCATTTCCTCTTCATTCTCACCTCCATTTCATTCATAAACAAATCATACTCTATAGTTGATCATAAACACAAAAACAAAACATCAATGTATATATACATTCATCAAATTTCTACACACATTCAACTTCATTATCCCCTTCTTTTTATCTCTAATTATCATCCCAGTTCTTCTCTTTTCAAAACAGTACACTTGCCTTTTCATTAACTTCAAACTCATTCTAATTCATTCCTGTAACAACCAACAAAATCCAAGTTATTATACATCACAAACAGAACATAAAAATATCCATTTACTTATTAAAAGTTTTGGACTCTTTCTACAACCTTTTCTTAATCATTCTATCTCTAAAACATCTCTTAAATTATCATAAGTTATTTCGCATAATCAACTCAATAACAGGACATCAATATTCTTATTTTTTTCACTCATGTTTCAACATATGTTCATTACCATTTTATGATCATTCAACCTCTAACTATCATCATAAAAGTTGCTATTTAACAAACCATGAAGAATAATACTTTACACTTACTTGTTTTACTTCAAGGTCTTCAAATCACAGTTTGACACTAGCTTCCAAGCATCATACGATCATCAACATGGAGGTGGAGTAGGTTAGGTTTTTAGTGACAAAATGAAGAAGACAGCAAAAATGGAAGCAGCAAGTGAAAGATGAGAGTAAGCACCAGGTCGTGATACCTTAATTATCTCGATGCATATGCTATCGCTTTACCATACTGCATCAGTACACATCCCAATCCTTGATTCGAAGCATCACTATAAACCACATAACCTCTAGATCTTGATGGAATAGTCAACACCATTGCTGTAGTTAACTGATGTTTTAGCTCCTCAAAACTCCTCTGACATTCCTCATTCCATCTGAAAGGCAAATTGTTCCTCAGATTTTTGGTCAAAAAGGCAGAGATTAATGAGAACCCTCGACAAACCTCTAGAAATATCTGGCTAATCCAAGGAAACTCTGGATCTCTGATAAATTCTTCGGAGATTCCCACTTCACTACTACCTCTATCTTCTTTGGATCAACTTGTATGCCTTGTCCAGACGCTATGTGACCTAGAAGTACTACTTGATTAAGCCAAAATTTGCATTACAACTGTCTTTCCCTCATGATCTATAAAATTACCCTCAAATGCTCAGTATGCTCTTCTTTACTCTTCGAATACACCAAAATGTCATATATAAACATAATTACAAAATGATCTAAGTAGGGTTGAAATACCTTTTTCATCAAAGCCATAAATGTAGCTAGAGCATTAGTCAACCAAAACAGCATCACTAGAAACTCGAAGTGCCCATATCTGCTCCTAAATGCACTCTTCGGTAAATCAACCTCTACTATCTCCAACTGATAGTACCCAGATCTCAAGTCTAACTTAGTGAATACATGAGTTCCCTGTAATTGATCAAGCAAATCATCAATCCTAGGCAACGAGTACTTCTTCTTCACTGTTACTCGATTCAGTTGCCTATGATCGATGCACAATTTCAGAGTTCCATCTTTCTTCTTCACAAATAAGACTGGAGCTCCCTATGGTGATACACTGGGTCTGATGAAACTCTTTTCTAATAACTCCGGTAGCTGAGCTTTAAGTTCCTTCAGTTCCACAGGTGCCATCCTATATGGAAGAATAGATATAGGAGTAGCACCTGGAACTAAGTCAATTGTAAGCTTCACTTCCCTATCTAGAGGTAAACTAGATAATGTTGTAGGAAACACATATAGGAATTCCCTAACAATAGTAATGTCCTGCATATTCTACTCAGTTCCAGTATCGACTACGTGGGCCAGATAAGTCTCACATCCACCTCTAATCAATCTCAGTGCACTCATGAATGAAATCAGTTTGGCTGGCACTACTTGACTAATATCTCAGAATACTGCTCTCAGTTAATTAGGAGATTCTAGTATTACCTCCTTAGTATAGCATTTCATAATAGCCCTATGAGTAGTGAGCCAATCTATGCCTAGAATAATATCGATCTCTCTTAACTATAATACAATCAAATCGGCTTCCAATTCTGCCAGATTAACCTTAATTACAAACCTCTTACAAACTTCTCTAATTACTATAGTCCTACCTATCAGTGTACTCACCTCTAATCCATATTCCAATAAATCTCTATCACAATATAACCTAGATGCCAGATGCGGTGTGATAAAAGAATGCATAGATCCTGGATTTAGCAATGCAAAAGCTTAAAAATTTAGGATATGTAACACATTTGCAATGACATTTGGGGAGTCCTGAGCCTCCTGTTTAGTCATCTCATAAACTTTGGCCTGAGACTACGGTTAGTTGCTTTGCACCTCAGTCTTGACAGCAGGACTCCCTGAATTCACTCTACCTCTACCTCTACCTCTCTATCTAGATCCCCTAGCTCGACTCTGTTAGACAGCTGTTTCGGTTACCACTCCTCCTCTCCTTCCAGACTGTGCTTTACAAACAATAGGAAAGTTTCTAATCTGATGGTCAAAAGAGCCGCATTGAAGGCAAGCTTTAGACAATTTCCAGCATTCACCACTATGCTTCTTCCCACAATTTTTACAGTTAGGTAGTTGTCCTGATACTGCACCTCTTCCACTACCAGACTGCATAAAACTATCCTTTTATCTGAACCCCAACTGTCTTGATCTAGCTGGCGGTCGAAAAGTTCAATTCTGGCACTTACTAAACCTTCTACCAGAACTAACATGAGATTTACTAGGTCTCTTCGCTCTAGACTCTTGTCTGTATTTTGCCTAGACATCATTCAACAACTGCTCAATCCGAATAGATGCGGCTTGTAATTCCATAAAACTACTTAAATTAAAATGGCTAACCTCGTCTGGGTTTCCATGTTTATCCCATCTTCGAACCTCTTACATTTGTCTTCAGGAATCAAGGCAGTAGCATAACCCATCAACTTATTAAACTTTATCTCATACTCTGCCATAGAGAGATTGCCCCACTTCAGATCCAAAAACCCCATCATCTTTTTTTCCAGGTAAATCTTGTATAAGTAATTCTCTTTGAAGACCTTCAGAAAGTCTTCCCATTTTAAGTTACAAGGCTTGGTGGTACTACCTGGAACAATTTTTCACCATTGGTTTGTTGGACCTTGCAGTAACGAGAATGCATAGTCTAACTTCTCATTTGACTCACAATCTATCTGATCGAAGACTCTCTTTATTCTCTCTAGCCACCCTTTAACCTCTGCAGGGTCTATACTTCTATAGAAGTCCACAGCCCCCTGCTTTCTTAGTTTACTATCCCTCCTTTCCTTTCTCTCAAGAATTCTCAGAGGCATTCTCTCAAGTCAAGGTACAGAAGACTCTCTACTGGCTCCTACTGACTCTAGGTCAGCTGATTGTCCCACTTGATCACCTATGACAGATGACCTATAATAGACAATAATAGCAATTACTATCCAAGTTTCTCACTATATAACATGTCTATATGCTTATATATGTTCCCTATGGAAGCCAAACCATGCTTTGATACCAAAAATGTAGCACTCCACCCCCATCAACACGTGCTCATACGTCCATCAGACATTCGAGCACATGCCCAGTGGAAGCAGTGCGCTAGAGCAATCATATCACTTATCATGGAATCTTAATTAAAACAAAAATACTTAATATCTAAAACTCAATTCCTCATTTTCATTTCATAAAATATAATGTACATTATAGCATCACGTACATCATCCATATATGTACTGTCTCAAAAACTTATCAGAGTCTACAACTCTATTTATAAAATATGCTACGTGAATAAAGAACTATACAAAAACTCTATCTATCACTTTAGTCTTTACTGACAGACCTTTGAGCCATTTCTTCTATCCAAAAACACAAAAACTATTATCCTTTTAGAGCATTTTAGCAACTAAGTCTCCTCTCTTATGCCTGAAAAGCAGCGTTGCAATTTTGATGAGTTTTACAAACTCAGTAAGCAAGTCATCATCGATGTGCTAACTTATATCACACAATACAATAACTCATATTCCAAATTCATAGCCAATTCATGATATCACATAGTAAATTTCACTTCACTAATCATCATGTTAAATCAAAGACAATTATGTTCACTTATTTCACATTTCACATTCAGAACAGTCAAACAGTTCATTTCGATCATTTAAAACATACATATCAAATACATATGCAGTGCATATGTGATTCATATTCAATTATTACGTTGTTGTGACTAACTTTTTAATGAATACCAGGCTCAGTAATAACTATCCCGTATACACTAGGGATACTGGGCTCATTATACATAGTGAGCCAAAGGCCCTTATCACATTATAAGCTTTAAGCTCTTTTTCACTAACAACTTCAATCACAACTACCTTTATCTTATCAGGCATATTATGTAATGAATGTATCACATCCCATATGTTTAATCAATCACTTTGTTTCAGTATGCACATTCACTTTCACATATCATCGAACCTAAGTTCAGCATTTAACAATTATATTAATTACACTTATTTTTGTTAGATTCATATATAATGAGCACTTCCAATGTGATTTTCATGCATCAAACACCTTAGACAATCAATGTCTAAAATTGACACATTCACATTAATAGTAATTCAACACGAAAATTCAAACAAAAAAATTAAATCAATGTGAGACCATCTAGGTTACTCATAATATACTCCAGATAGCTATTGCCTCGATGCCCCGACAATGTCTAGATGCTGTCACTGCGCTTCTATATCTTGCAACACATACATATTTACACATTACTAATTTGCACAATCACATTAATACTAAATCATACGCATATGTATATGTGTTATGTATAATGCATGCTCAATGACAATCCTAGATATGCATAACCTTAATCATATGTCTCAATTATTCAAACACTATCACCAAAATATGTCTAATTTATACTTAGGTTTACATCTTTGAGAACTTGGTCATTCTAATATCATCAATCATATATCTATCACATACATGATCTCCAATCCTTTTTCTAGCATTATAAGATCTCATAATACTTAATTTCTGATTCATTATTACTCAATACACATTTCTCCTCTCCTTTGAATTATAACGTTTACAAGGTCACTTTCATTGTTCTAGTATCTCTAATTTTCCATATTTGAATACTTGATATTTAAAAATCTATTCTTAAGTTATAACCTTAATTATCACCCTAAACATATCACATACTTAATCACTTAATCCATCATCAAACTAGGTTCATTTCAAGTTTCATTTAAGCTTAAATGCATTATAGGAAAGTACCTAACTATTTGTTGTTTCAAACCTCACATAAAAGAAGAACAATTCACGTAGCGGCTATTCCCACCATCATGGATGACTTCCTACGATTGTGGGTTTCATTAATAGAACATTTCAACTCTTTTTTGCATTCCCACCATCGTGGATGCATTCCCACAATCGTGGGTTGTTCACATATGAAAATCCCAGCAAATATTCTTCTTATTTCTTAGCTTTTCCAAGTCCCATAAGTTATATGTAACATATCTTATGCTTAGTTCATCATTTCTAGGTTAATTCCTCATCATTTCCTCTTCATTCTCACCTCCATTTCAGCTCAATATCATTCATAAACAAATCATAACGTATGGTTGATCATAAACACAAAAACAGAACATCAATGTATACATACATTCATTAAATTCTGCACACATTCAACTTCATTATCACCTTCTTTTTATCTCTAATTATCATCCTAGTTCTTGTCTTTTCAAGACACTACACTTTCCTTTTCATTAACATAAAACTCATTCTAATTCATTCCTATAACAAACAACAAAATCCACATCATTATACATCAAAAGTAAAACTTAAAAATATCCATTTAATTATCAAAATTTCTACACTTTTTCTGCACCTTTTTTTATAATCATTCTATCTCTAAAACATCTCTTAAATTTTCATAAGTTATTTCTCATCATCAACTCAATAACAGGACATCAATAGTCTCATTTTTTTCACTCATGTTCTAATATATTGTCATTACCATTTTATGATCATTCAATCTCTAACTATCATCATAAAAGTTGATATTTAACAAACCATAAGGAATAATACTTTACACTTATTTGTTTTACTTCAAGGTCTTCAAATCACAGCCTAACTCTAGCTTCCAAGCATCATATGATCATCAACATAGAGGTGGAGTAGGTTAGGTTTTTGGTGACAAAATAAAGAAGACAACAAAAATGGAAGTAGCAAGTGAAAGATGCGACTAAGCACAAGGTCGTGAAGTAAGGTGAATATCGTGAATGGAGAAGAAGAAAAATGGAGGAGATGAACTTGTCGAGACAAAACGAAAGATGGTTTACAATGGAGAATGTTGTGGGTTTAATAAACAAAATAACAATGCTTGGTAAGTGTCATGACACTTACCACTTAATAAACTTTAGTTACTTGAATATTAACATAAGCTACCACATAATTCTCAATGATCACTCCATTGTCCCACAATTTTTAATCTAATTGTCTCCAAATTTTCTGTGACATTTGTCATTAAATCCCAAAGCCTAGTGCCAAATATTTCTATTTCCATTGAAAACTTATTTCTACTACCATTTATCAATTGTTTTGCCACTTAGCATTTTTCCTAGTCCCAAAAATTCTCATAATTTTAGAAATTTTCTAAATCTTCACCAAAAGTTCTAAATCAATTTTTATACTCAAGAAATCAATTTTCAAGACATAATCCACAATTCACATCATGATCATTTAAAAATCAGTTATACCCAGAAAATGTCAATTGAGTGCATGATAAATCATTGTAATGTGTGCAAACAAAATCAAATTCATGTGTGTTTATGTTATATTATACATGAGCAAGAAAAGCATTTCCCAATTTCTCATTACTATTTCTCATATATGGCTATTTAGGGTTCTAACCCTTTGCATGAGAAAATGGGATACTACATTGATGACTTTCTTAGGTGAAACTAGGTATACCAACTAATGTTTATACATGTTATTTAACACTTACCTAATTAACGTCAACTGACCAACTATAGATAGAAACTTGTGTTGCTATGCTATAATTATGATTTTGAGCTTTTCTATCAAAGGCATAAAATCTAAGAACCGAGGCTTATGAGAAGTTATTGGAACTTCTAGATAGGTAAATGGTAGAGAGTGCAAAGTAAAACTAGAAATCGTAAAATCAACCCGGCCCTCTTTTGGCCTGGGTTGACTAGGCCATGGGTACCCACTGGCCGACCATGGTTGACTCACCTGTGGCCCGCCCGTTACTTCCAAAACGACGCCATTTTGGAAGTTTTTTACTTAAAAAACAAATGGTGGGTTAGCCCTGTGGCCTTTTGGGCCATAGCCAGGGCCACGGGCTGGTTAGCCCATGGCCAGGCCACAGGCCGACCTATCCCAGCCTGCTAGTGAAGTAAATCACACGTTAGTAAAGACTTTAAGTTCAAGAAACTAGATACACAAGAAGGGGGGGTTGAATGGTATATCCTCCTTTTTTTCCTATAAAGTCTCTAAAAGAAAACTTTTCTTTCTTATTAGAAGAA
>JANZXP010127485.1:0-16159 GCA_027576715.1 Erythroxylum flavicans
TACAATTATTCCATGGACTTTATCATATACATCTAAACATGTACAAGATAAATAATGCCTTTAAATAATTTGTCACTGAACTATAACCAAAGCGATTGGCTGTATGGCATAAACCAACAAGTTAAGCCTAAGTTGCAATATTACTTAGCTATCATTGAAAAGGTCAAAGCTAGAGTGATGGCTTGGTAAAACAAATTCTTTTCCTATACTACACGAGTCACCTTAATCATATCTGTCCTCAGCAGCTTACACATCCATTGGACAACTCATGTTACTTTGACAAGATGAGTTATTAAAGAGATGGATAGGGTAATGAAACCCTTCCTTTATTTTGGTATGGTTGATTCTTCCAAGCATGCAAGATTTAAATAGAGTGAGGTGACCTTACTAAAAAACCATAGAGGCCTAGGGATCATTTTGATATCTATTATGCAGGATGTCTTTAATTGTAAATGATTATGGAGGTTATACAATGATCATAATGCAATGTGGACTAAATGGATTCGTGAATATTATATAAAGCACTCTAACTTCTAGCAGGTTGATTATTCTTGTGAGGGTTCTTAGATACTTAAATAGACGATGAAGCTATGAGACGTCATCTACCATATCTTAAGCATAAAATAGGCAATAGTGAGAAAACCTATATTTTGTATGACAATTGTTTGGTTAAAATCCCCCTCATTCATTCTCCTGACTTTCTAAGCCTTAAAACCATAATACCTCTTAGCGTAAGGGTGCAAGCAAATTTTCAAGGCTTTCATTTTCCTGTGGCATACTTTTTGAGCCTCCCAATTACTATCTCTGGAGATTATATCTCATGGGTTCCAAACCTAAGTGGTACTTTTACCAACCAGTTTTGCTACAAAATTTTCATTGTTAGTTCCTCAGATGTTCCTTGGTGCAACTTAATTTGGAAACACATTAAACACATTATGTCTTTAGGCTTCCTTTATAACATGGCTAACCATTAAGAACAGGCTTCAAACCAAAAGCCAATGGAAGGGTACGGTTGATGCTTTATGCTCATTATGTAGCTTGGATATCGAGGATAAGGATTACTTATTTTTTCTATACAGCTATACTAAAGTAATTTGGAGTAGAATGTTGCATCTATTCCCTATCCCTCACTCCAATTATAACTAGGAATGCATCCTGAGATGGGTTATCCATAACACAAGGAAAGGGCAACCACACTCAAAGCTGCTCAAAATTGCTTTTACCATTATTGTCTATTGTATCTAACAAGAGTGAAACAATTGATGTTTCAAGGATAAGAAGGAAGACAAATATTTTCTTGCCAACAAAATTATCAACATGACCCGATCACATATTTATGCTAAAAATATTCATCTATCGCTTACTACAGATATGAATAATAGGTGGCAACTTTAAGCATTTTTTTCCTTTTAGTTTCACTCTATTCTTCTTCTAAGCTTTTTTAATTGATTCCTAAAGGCTTCTAAGTCGTGAATTGCTTTCTATGTTGTACTAGCTCTCATTATATGATAATTGTGTAATTGCATGTGTTTTAGGGTTGAATTTGTTATTTAATTAGTGTGAATTCGAGTGGTGTGTGTGCATTTAGGGTTTAGTTATGTTAGTTTGAGTGTTTTAGTGTTTTTATGGGTTAGACTAAGTCTTTGAGCTTAATGTTATATTTTTGAGGTACCTTGATGGGTTTGTTAGTGTTTCAGGGTAAACGGTGAAGAACAGAGAAGATTCGAGGAGTTTTCGGGATGAAAGATATTGACCACGATCATGCATATTGGCCACGATAGTGACAGAAAAGGAAGAGTCAGCAACAGTTAGGCCACGATTGTGCATCAAGGGCCACAATCGTGTACTTCAGGCCACGATCATGAGAGAAAGGTGAAAGTACTGGTCAAGGTCGTGACAGCCAGAGCCACGATCGTGCCCTACGTCGGGATAACATAAAAACTTAATTTTTGGATGATTTTTTAGACCGTTTCGACCCTAAGTATAACCTAGAGCTGCTACAGAATGAATAGAACAATACCTAGCAGCCATCAGGAGTTTTTAGAGAGCCAAGAGAGCTATACAAAAAAGGAGATTCTGCAAATAATTCGAGAGAGACCTAGAGAGAGATCAAGCGATTGAGGAAAGAGACGAAGGAAGAGAAGGACAGAGATACATTTGACGCAACGTACTTCCTGGAATAGGCGATTTCCCATAGTCGCTACCTCTAAGATCCATTCTGATAGTATTTTCTATTTTTTTATTTTGATTTCATTGATGTATGAGATTTGGATATTGATTAGAAATATTATCGTCGAGTGTTGATCTTTTGTCTAAACTCACCTTCGGATTTTTTGTTATTGATTAATAAAATTTATTTGATTATGTTTTATTCAATTTATTTGTGATTCAAATTCAATTCTTCATAATTTGGCAACAAACTGAGAGGGTGAGCCAAGTGAAAATCATCGATTTAGGCTAATGAGAGCTAGGTAAATCAATAGGTATAGAGTTGAATCAAACTCGTAGAGTAGTGTAACGAGAGATCGAACATAGATTCCCGATAGGTTAATAGATAACTTTAAAACTAATTTAAGTTTTGGACCAATTGGGGATCGAGAGATCGCAATTTTCAAATTTTGAATTAGGGATTATTAATTAGGGTTAAGAATTATAACTTGAGAGAGAGTAATTCACCCTAAGACTGTCTAGGCCCTTTAAGTCGGAAACTACATAATTGGGTAGATTTTCTTTAGTTTTAAATTAATTCCCCCTTTCTCTCAATTGGTCACTTCTAGGTTGAGTTTCGGAATATTTGTGTGAGCTGGCTATTTTGTTCATTCTTTAGGTGCTTTAATTTCTAATATTTGATTCTTGATTAATTTTAATTTCTACAGTAGTTGTTTAATTAGGTATTGCAAACTTAGTTGTCGTTAGATTTTATGACTAGTTTCCTTCCTCGAAGGATCGATACCTTAGGTACTACATGAATGACTCGTGCACTTGTGGTAATTACCAAGGTTATAAATAGTAAAACTTAGCACATGTAACCTTGAGCAAACAAGTTTTTGGCGCCATTGTCGGGGAAAGCGATAGTTTAGTTCTTTAGTCTGAGGCTTTCCCATTAACTTTTGTTTTAAAAAAATTTTGGGCATAAAGTAGAGACACATCAAGACATCTTAAATTGAGAAATGAGACATCTAAAGAGCTAGATTACAAGAAGAAATGGAAAGAACAATGATGGAAGATAGATATTATAGGGAGCAAAGGGCTTTTACGAAATTCAATGAGCCCCAATTTGATTAGGGAAATCATCCTCCTTATATAGACCCATACATTCCGAGGTGGCAGAACCACCCTAAATTCTATTAGTATAATAATGTACGAAATCATTTAAAGCATCAAGACGAAGCAAAATTTCAATATGATGAATCCAGTTCATAAGATTCCAAGTTGGACAAAATCATAGATAAGCTCATGGATATGGAAGAGAACTAAAAGAGATTGGAAAAGAAGTTTGAACAAGTAACAGAAGATTATGCATCTTTTATTCACAATTTAGAAGTTTGAATAGGCTAGCTTTCCAGGGAATTTTGTGGGAAAAGTGTGGAAAATTGTCTGCGCAGCATGAAAGAAAATTCAATAGAGCCATGTCAGACTATCACACTTAAGAATGGGGTAGAGCTAAAAGAACCATCGAGAAATCAAGCTAATCCCAACCTTATAGAAGACCAAGAACTCAAGAAAAAGGATAAAGGAAAGGATGGAAACCCCTTATACTATCTGTCAGATCTTAGTACACCATGTGTAAGCATCAACAAATCTAGGATAGATGTCCATGCAAAAAACCCTACCCTTTGGATTGATGATGATGAAGAGACATTCAAAATGAACGTTGTATTTAAGAATCCAAAGGTTAGTAGCTCATTCAGGATAATTGATATGTTCGAATCTTCTGAGGAATGCGAGGACGAAGAATAGATGACAACGGACACCCAGTTTAAAGAAGCTATGGAAGTATCTGTTCAGAAAGCTAAAAAAGACAACGAGATGAGGATGAATGAGGAAGACCCAAGCAGAGAACAACTCACCCTCTTACCGAGCAAACTACTGGATTTCATGGAAGATTCAAGGAGTTTTGTTATTCCCTATTTTATTAATAGTTCGCTCAAAAAAAGGACATTACTAAGCTTTATTAGTTTTCTTAACTTATCAATATTTTCCTTTTGATCATTTTGTAATTTGTAGCTTACTCACAGGCTACAAAATTGATATTGAACAAAAAGGGTAAAAGTAAGTCATTCATAATTGATCCTGCCTGAGTTTTACAGGATGAAGTCAAGCTAATGACCATAAATTGGCACATTTAGTAGTAGATCTAAATTGTTGTGTAGTTAGGTTTGTTTTAAATTCTTAAATAAGTCTTGAATGATTTGGAATGGTTTGGAGTGCTAGTTCTTTTACTCTCTTGAATCACTTATAAGATAGGGAAGCACTCTGGATGTCAAGCAGATTTGGTCTCAAAACTATCGCCATCACCACCTCCATTTCCATAAGATTTATGTCTAACCCAATTTTTCCATTCGTTAATTTTTCTTTCCTAAATTAGCCTTCAATTCTATTTTGTCTTTATGTTTATTTTATTTTTATTGTTCATTTTATCTATTTTTTTACTTTAATTTTTGTCTTTACCATTTGTTTATATGTTTATGTGTACTTCCTTCTCACATTGAGGATAATGTATTGTTCAAGTGTAGGGAGGAGATTGTGTGTTTTATTTTGAATGTAATTTTGCATACTGTATGATAGTATTAGGTTACATTGTGTGAAATGTGTGAATGTGTCAATGGCTTAGATTAAGTGAAATTTATTTAATTTTGGACATAGTCTATTAGGTTGTGAACGATCATTAGCCTACAAAATTAGTGTATTAGGGGGCCTTTGAATAAATATACAGTCTAGTTAGGACTTAGTGTAAATATAGCACCTTTTAGATTGTCACATTTTAACTTAAGTAGCTTAACTAGTATTTTTTTCATGAAAACGAATAGCTAAAAACAACAACATATGCAATAATAAAAAATTTTTGCTTAATAAATCACTATTTTGCTGACCTTCAGGTTATGAATAGAGCTAGTAGCCAGTTGAAAATGTGATAATAACTGAGTAACTGGATCGACACGCATCACAAATATGTGTCTTCACGTAAAAAGGCTATAATGACGTTTCAACCAAGCTGTTTAGTAAAATGACTTAGTTGAAAAACCAGATCGACATTCATCATAAATGTTTACCTCCGAGTAAAAGACTAAGTCTGAGTTTAAATTAATAAATGAAAAATAATGTGTTTTCTTAATAAAAACCTACCGGACTTGTAATAAGCTTGAATTCCATGAAAACTTGTAATAAACATCAGGGCCCCTGTGTCGGGCTAATAGAAAAACTTAAGTTTCACAAGATTTCTTGGACCATTTCGACCCCGACTTCGACCTAGATCCTCAAAAGTATAAATAGAACATCACAAGTCAGATGTAAAAAAAAAGAGGAGAGAGCCTTGGAAGAACTTTGAGCAGCCACCCAACGAAACCCTAATAGAGACCTTGAGAGATTGAGAAATAGACAAAGGAAGAGAGAAGAGGAAGATGACGTAAACACAACGTGCTTCCTGGATTAAGAAGCTTCCCGAAATCGCGGCCTTCCATCATCCCGTCTTAGTTTTGGTTCCTATGTATTTCAATTTTAATTGATTATAGAATGGATATAGATAGTTGATTATAGACTGCGTTGTAGTTGATGTTCTATACTCACCTTTGGACTATTATTTTTGACTTAATGAAATCTGATCATTTTATGTGTTCATTAAATTAACTGTGATTTATTATGTGCTTAACATCTCAATAATAAACTAAGAGGTTAATTTAGGCTAACAAGAGTTAGGCAGATTAATAGATCTAGAATTAAATCAAGTTAATAAATCTTGTGTAGAGAGAACACATTAGGTTTCCAATTGTTTATTCAAAAACTTAAGAACTAATTAGGTTTTGGATAGGTTTGTAATTAAGAGATTACAACTTCCCATAATCTGATTAGGATTTATACTTTAGGGTTCAATTATAACTTCAGAGAGAGTAGTTGACCCTAGGATCTTCTGGAATAGTTAATTCAATAATTCATAATTGGTTAGGATGTCATTAAAGATAGGTAATTTTCCCTTTCTCTCTTTCAGTAAACTCATTAGGTGGAACTTGGTTGTGTGATCATTGTTTGTTAATTGGCTAAATTCCATTACTATTCAATTTTGTATTTAATTGTTTATTGTCATTATGATTGTTTTTAATTCCTTGTTAATCCTTAATCATTATTTTTATTGATTGATTTGGTTTATTTGGTCTATTTAATTCTTGTGTTCTAAGTTATTATTTGTTAATTATTGTTTAGTAGTACTTTTGACCTTAGATTTAGGACTAGTTAGCCTTCCTCGTGGGATAGATACCTTAGGTACTACGCGAATGACCCATACGCTTGTTAAATTTACCAAGGTTATAAATAGTAAAACTTAGCATGTGTAACCTTACGATCAGACCCTTTATGAATACTGGTAAGGCATTAGTTGATATGCATAAAAGGAAACTTGTGTTAAGAATTGGCGATGAATAGGTTGAGTTTAATATGACAAAATCTTTGAAGAAACCAATGGATGGTAATATGTGTATGAAAATTGATGTTATCAATGGGTATGTGAAGGAGATTAAAGAAGGAGTTGATGAAGTGAATGAAGTACACAAAAATGAAATTGTGAAGGAAGAGGACTTATGTGAGGATGTTGAGTTAGAGAAATTGGAGAGAATTGATACACCTACACCACCTTCTATTGATAAACCTCCCACTTTAGAGCTTAAACCCTTACCTTCCCATTTGAGATATACCTTTTTAAGGAAGAACCATAATTTACCCATCATTATCTCCAATGAATTAGATTGTGAGCAAGAAGAGAAAGTGGTGGAGACCGTTAGGAAGAGGATGAGAGCTATGCAGTGGCAAATTTCTGATATTAGGGGGATTAGCCCCAATATAATGATGCATAGGATTAACCTAGAAGAAGGATGTAGAACTGTGAGAGAGAGACAGAGAAGGTTAAATCGAAATATGCAAGAGGTTATGAAGAAGGAAATGGTGAAAACTTTTGGATGTAGGAATTATTTATCCCATTTCAGATAGTGAGTGGGTGAGCCCAATACAGTGTGTGTCGAAGAAGGGTGGCATGACGATAATAGAGAATGAGAAAGGTGAAAAGATTTCCACCAGGACCATCACGGATTGGCTAATATGTATTGACTATAGGAAGCTAAATTTGGCCACCAAGAAGGATCATTTTTCTCTACCTTTTGTGGACCAAATGATTACAAAGGTGGTTAATCATACTTTCTACTATTTTCTTAATGGATATTCAGGGTATAATCAGATATTTATATACCTAGAAGATCAAGAGAAGACCACTTTTACCTATCCTTATGGAACTTTTGCTGACCGAAGAATGCCTTTTGGTTTATGTAATACACCTGCCACATTTCAAAGATGTATGATGGCCATATCTGTCGATATGAATGAAAATTTTATGGAGGTATTTATGGATTATTTTTCTATCTTTGGAGATTCTTTTGATTATTGTTTGCTTAATTTAGACAAAGTGCTTCAAAGATGTGAGGAGTCTCATTTAGTTTTAAATTGGGAGAAATGACATTTCATGGTCTAAGATGGAGTTATATTAGGCTATAAGATTTCATACAAGAGGATTGAAGTGGATAACACTAAGACATAAGTAATTGAAAAGAAGAGATCAAAGGCATCTGAGCTTTTCTTAGTCATGTAGGGTTCTACAAGTGGTTCATGAAAGATTTTTCCCTTATTCCTAGACCCCTGACTCATCTCCTAGTTAAAGATATGCCTTTTGTTTTTGATAATGATTATTTAGATTCTTTTAACAGGTTAAAGAAGGCACTCACAACAACACCAATTCTAATGTTGCTGGATTGGTCTCTTCCATTTAAGAATATGTGTGATGCAAGTGACCATGTTATTGGGTGTGTACTTGCTAGCAGAAGGAGAAGAGGTTGCATGCTATCTATTACACAAGCAAGACGTTGACGAGAGAACAGTTGAATTACACAACCACTAAGAAGGAATTACTTGTGGCGGTATTTTCTTGTGAAAAATTTCGTTCCTAACTTTTAGGCTAACAAGTTATTGTTTTTACAGACCATGCAACATTACGTTACCTTTTTGCGAAGAAGGATGCAAAGCCACGACTCATCCAATGGGTACTTCTGCTCCAAAAGTTCAACATTAAGATTAAAGATAAGAAGGGACTAGAAAATGTCGTAGCAGACCATTTATCGAGACTTGAAGGAGGACATCATAAAGAGGAAAAGGAAAGCATTCTTCTGTCTGATTTTTCATATCAATAAAGGAAGAATTTTCTATTTCAATGCTCTCGTTATATTTAGGATGAACCTGTACTTTATAAAATCTATGCTAACAATTTGATTCGCAAGTGTGTCCCTGAAGATGAAATGCCCGAAATCTTAACGTAATGTCATAGCTCACTATATACGGGGCATTATAGAGCTAACATGACTGCTACATGAATCTTGGAGTGTGGATTTTATTGGCCATGTTTAAGGATGCTCGGGATTTTGTGCTGAAGTGCGATAGATGTCAAAGAATAGGCAACATACCAAAGAGAGATGAAATGCCGCTTTCAAACCCAATGGAGGTAGAGATATTTGATATGTGGAGCCTGGACTTCATAGGACCATTCCCATCCTCCGAAGGTAACACCTATATATTAGTTGGAGCTGATTATATTTCAGATGGGTTGAGGCCGTCATCACTCCGACTAATGATGGCAAGGTGGTTCAAAAGTTTATTAAGAAGATTTTTACTAGATTTGGGGTGCCTAGAGCGATTATCAGTGATGGGGGAGTCATATTTGCAACAAACCATTTGAGAACCTTCTGAGAAGATATATGTTCATCATAGAGTGGCTACCCCATACCACCCCCAAACTAGTGGCCAAGTAGAGGTGGTGAATAAAGAGCTAAAAAAGAATTTTGAGAAGATAGTGAGCACTTTAAGGAAAGATTAGGCACTGAAGCTGGATAACGCATTGTGGGCTTATAGAACAGTTTTCAAAACTTCTATAGGTACCATACCATACCGACTTGTGTATGGCAAGGCGTGCCATTTACAATTAGAGTTGGAGCATAGAGCTTATTGCACAATCAAGAAATTGAACATGGATTGTAAGCTGGCAAGAGAGAAGAGATTGTTACACCTCGATAGTTGGATGAGTTAAGATACGATGCCTATGAAAATGCCAAGCTATGCAAAAAAAGGCCTAAGAAGTAGCATGATGGTCACATAAAGAAGAAAGAATTCAAAATTAGAGACTTGGTATTATTATTTAACTCAAGACTTCGCCTATTTCTCAGAAAGCTCAAGTAAATATGGAGTGGGCCCTTCAAAATTCTTGAAGTGTTTGCCAATGGAGCTTTGGACTTGGAAAATGACAAAGGAGAAACATTCAAGGTCAATGGGCATCATTGTAAGCCATATTATGGAGGGACATATCCACAAAAAAGAGAAGTGATCTCTTTCCTTTCTTTCACTCTTTCACGAATGTACTAGGAATGGTCAAGCTAATGACCTTAAATTAACATGTTTATTTTCTTTTGATTATCTTTGTCTAATTTTTTGTTTGATTCATTCAGTTATATTTAAATTTGATTTGAGTTTGATTGGTATTTATTTAGATTTTTCTCCAATTTTAACTTGTTTTCTTTTTCAATTTCTTGTTGATAATGTTATTTTGATATGTTTATAGGTTGTGGGATCATTAAGAATGCATACTAGGCTTGGAAGAAGGTTTAGAAGTCGAAGAATCACTCTATCCCAAGATCATGAGAATGGGGTGCTTCCCATGATCATTTTTAGAGAGAAAACCTACAATCGTGGGAATGGAGGTGATTCCCACGATCTGAAGGAAAATTTAAATTTCCCTCCCCCTTTTCTTCTTTCATTCACTCTTAAAATTTTCACACCTTCTCTCTCTAACCAATGAAAACAATCCTCCCACTCTCTAAAATCTTCATTTTTCTCTAGATTCTTGGTATTTTCTTCATCTCTTTTCATTAATCTTACAATTCTCTACTCTTCTCGTGCATTAATCATTAAAAACTCAAGGATTTAGGTAAGATTTTTCTCTCTCTCTCTCTCTAAAATATGAATTCATCTCTCTTTCTCTTATTTTTGCATGTTTTAATCATCCAATGGCACCAAAGAAGATGGTAGCTCAGAAACCGACTTATGAACTGCACCTTCAAGTTTTCGTTGAAGGTAAGCCCGATTTAGCAGCGGCTTATCATGCTCCATTCTTAATTTATTCGAAAGAAGAAGGTACATGTTTTCGAGACCTTAGGAATAGGGAATTAGTCACTCCTCGGTATTTTGATTTTGAAGTGTTAGAAAACATAGGAGCGAGGCAAAAAATTGAGCAACTAGCTGCGAACATAGGTTGCAATAGGTTTGTTCGATGTAACGTGCCTATTTACCCTACTATGACTATAGAGTTTTCCACTACAGTCTGCTATAACCTTACTATGACTATAGGTTAGCTAGCAATGTTCTTAAACTTAAATATCATGTCATGTGTGAAATTTTCAATTTTTTGAATACAAAAATTCTAGATGATCACGCTGATTTTAATGTTGATAATTATTGGAAAACTATAATGGGTGAAGAACATTTTGACTTATGCAATGCACCAAATTCTTGAATCCATAGTGCTGAGCATTTACTTTTGCATAAATTTATGTGTTTAACTGTGTTTGATAAAACTTAAAGTAACAAATGTTTGAACAAAAAACTTTTCTTTCTGTGGTGCATAGATCGAAAAATAAAAATCAATACTCCTTATAGGATTTTTCGATTGATAGTGAGTGTTGTGGATAAAAAGAGCTCTTATTTTGGAATGTCTCATATTGCTTCTACTTTGGGTTTGTTTTATAACTTTAATGTGGAAAATGTGCGCACAACTCAATACAATATGCTTGACATATCTTATTTAAGGTGCTATGAGATTTTGGAGTTCCATTCTATGGAACTCCGAAATCCTCAATCGCGTACTGTTGTAAAGAATAGGGGGCACAAATACAGCCGCTTCCCGACCCTCCACATCTCGAGCAGTCCTAAAGTCAGAAGAAGAATCAGTGAAGGAGGAACTAAGTGCACCAGCGGAGGTCGAACGATTTCAACAAATCCTCAACCAGATGGCCTCTAATCAACAACAAATGATGTCCTAAAGTAATGAGCTTGGCACCTAAATACGATAAGTCCACAAGGAGCAATGTTACTTGAAGAGAAAGTTCCTCAAATTCTTTCAGACGAACAATTTTGAAGCTCCTTCGTCAACACCATCGCCACCATCGTCTCCATAAGCTTTTCTTACCCTTTACTTTTAAATTTTGTTATTTCTTTTGTTTGGTTTCATTTCATTTTTGTTTAGTTTCATGTCATTTTTTTTTGTTTGGTTTGCTGCCATTTTTTATTGGTTTGATTTCATTTGTTTCGTTAGATGTCATTTTTCCTTATTTGGTGGTTAACTTGTATCATTGAGGACAATGTGATCTTTAAGTATGGGGCATTGACATTGACTTTCTCAATTGCATTGTTTGCATTCTATTAAATGGGATGTATGTTTAAGCATATCATGTTGTTTCGTGTAAGCAATGGAATCGCGCTTAAATCATTTTGATGGATATTAAATGATATTCTATCATACTAGTTGGGATTAGATTGAATGCATGCTTAAACTCGGATTAGGATACTTGAGTAGAAAGTGAACCATATAGAGTGATGAAAAGTAGTTGGTTACATAAGCTTACTCACAAATTGACATTTGAGCAATAAGGTAGTGTAGAGATGCATAATGAGTTTTCATTTGAGTCAATTTGAGGATTGAGCCCATATGACTCCATCCATAGTCATTATATTTCTTTGTTGAGTGATACTTCCTTAAGTTATTACCTTCAAAACTTGCTTTGAATCAATTTGAGTCTACTAGATGCAGGCTTAATAGAGATGATTAAGGTCCTTTTTGTATTAACCCTTGACTTAAATGACATACCCTTTGTATTATCCCTTGCTACCCCCATTGAGCCTTAACCTTTTGTTTCTTGAAATACCCAAAAGTTTTACAACCCAAAACCCCATTAACCTACCGATTCATAAGCTTAGTAGAGTATTAAATAATACATTAGTTGGGATCGTTGTGAAAATTTTTATTGAGATGAGTTGAGGATATTTCGATCCTGTGGATCACATTATATATATAGTCTGCTATTTTATTCATAGTTCTTCCATGCATTAATAAAAAGAAAGAAAAATGAAAAAAATTGAAAAGAAAAAGAAAATAAAAGAAAACAAAAGAAAAGGGGAGAACAATTGAGTAGCATCAATGAGTGCAGAATATTAGTTACATTTGCATACCTCGGAGTTATGTTTTGTTATCCCTTTTTACCTGCTTTTTACTTTACGAATGCTTATTTTAACCTTTTTCCCCCTTTACCCACCTTAACCCTTACTGCATTACAATCCTAAACAAGTCCTTTTGATCTATTTATGCATCCAATCATTGTAGATGATAATTGGTGTATTAACAAGCCTATGGTAGTGTAGTTTCCTATAGAAAGTTTGAGCGAAATACTAACCATCAAACACTTGAGAGAAATAAGTGAAAACCATAAAGAGGATTCATTTTACATCTATACTTATCTTTTGAGTGATGGTGTCGATTGTTGATTTTGCTTATATACACTAATGAAAAAGTAGTCATGATATGTACTAACTTGATATTTGAGTTGGCTTAAATTTAAAGGATTGTATACTTTAATCATTGTGAAAATGTAGTGATAGAATTGATTGGTCATATTTATTTTTCTCGAGGGCAAACAAAGATTTAAGTGTGGGGATGCTGATAGTTATGCATTAATCTATATTTTTATAAGTAATTGGTATGTTTTTCTTGCATAATAGTAAATTATTGTTGTAGTTTAGGATTCATTTTGTATGTTGTCATTATTGTTCTTTTATGTTTGATGTTAATTTAGTGTAAGAATTGATTCTTTTTATGTAGGAAGGAAGATTGAACAACTTGATGATTGAGCTAGAGATCAAAGAGGAGAAGAGAAGATGAGACATTCTGTTGCAAGATCCCACAATCATGGGAATCATGCCAATTCCCACGATAATGGGAACTTTAATCTGAGACATTATGTAGGACTCAATTAAACTTAGGGTTTCTGGACTATAAAACATAATTAAGCCTCCATGGATGAAAGAGGACGAAACCCCTCTGTAAAAAAGAGCCTCCTTGAGTAAAGAACATAAATTTTGAGCCTTAAGGAAGTGAAGATTCAAAGATTATCATCAAGATTAGGAAAATAGCACATCAACATCAAAAATTCCATATTTTGGCAAAGAAGAGAAGTAGTTTCTTAATTCAATTTTCTGTCAATTTTATCTCTTCTAATCTTTGTAGAATGGAATATTTAAGTGTTAATGATGTTATGGAGACCATGATTGGCTTATTTGTTTTTAAAGATTAGTTTTGAACTATTTTTGTTAAACTCCTATTTTATTGAATAGAATAAAAGTTGTCTTTGATGATTGTTGATTTTATTTCTATCTTGCAATAAATCGAGAGACTGAGTAAGATTGTTTGTGTAGGATTATACAACAAGAGTTGGTAACCTATAGACTTACAATTATCACGTTAATTGTTTTGTTAGAAGAGAGATCTCAGCTAATTCAATTGATTACTCATAGGATAGTTTAATTAAATTGGTGGAGTGATTGGGTATGTTGAGAGATTGTTCAACTGACTTCATTTAATTTGATTAGGGACAATTAATTACACCTTGAGAGAGGATAGTTAATACATTTGAAAATCTTAGGTGAGATACAATTCGATTAATAAAATAGGAGGGAGACAAAATAGGGAGAAAGTGATCTCTAGTAATTAGATTCTTGAAATACAATTTTTTGCATTTTGGTATTGTTCATTGTTCATTATTAGTCTTTCAATTTTAATTTAATTTTTCATATTATTTCCATTAAACAATTTTGTTTCTTAAACAAAGTTTGATCTAAATTAAGTGTTGTCTGGGCATTAATCCCTATGGGATCGATCTCCGCTTTCCAACTACAAGTCACGACCCATACACTTGTAGTTTTTGAGCGTAAAACGAGTAGATTGTTTTTGCACAATTACACTCAACAGTGATCATAATTATAAATTCAATTTAAATTTATATATTATTCCTAAATGTTCCTAGTTATAGTTTCATCAAGATAGGATATTTATTAAACGGTAAAACTATTACATATTATATTTCTTTCTTATGAAGAAAGAAATTAATCTTATAAATTAAAGTATAGAGATACTTAAACTAATTTATGGGTGCTTATTAGAAAATAAGTTCATTGAACTAACCCAACTATAGGATCCCAAATGAAATATTACTTAGTGTCAATGGATTTTCTTATAATGATGATTGTATAATTGATCCTTAAACTTAAGATTATTAAGGTATCTCATACAAAAATTACTATGTTTTGATGTTACTTGTGAGTTGTTAATAGTACTTGGATGCATTATGAACCATATGAAGATAGTTGACTAAGTTAATAAAGGATTCGTCACTTTAAGGTAATTAGAGATAATTGATTGCAAGTTTACGTGTGCTAAGTTTTACTATTTAAACCTCGATAATATCGCAAGCTCACGGGTCATTCGCATAGTACCTAAGGTATCGATCCCACGAGGAGGGTTAATCTAGTCCTAAAATATAAGGTCAAACTAAATCGCAACAATCTAAAAATAAACAATAAATGCAGAAAATTAATTAATCAACAATCAGTTATGAGAATTAAAGTTTGGAAATAATAACAAAGTAGCAAATCATACAACCAAATCAAGAATTAACCTAGGAACTACCAATTGAGAGAAAAGGGGTTTTTATCCGAAATTAATGAAAATCTAATCAATTATGCAATTACTGAATTTTGGTTCTAGACGGTCCTAGGGTGGATTAATCTCTCTCGAGTTATAATCTTTAAACCCTAATTAATAATCCCTAATTTAAATTATGAAATTGTGATCTCTCGACTCACAATTGACCCAAAACCTAAATTAGTTCTAAAATTGTCTAATAACCTGTAGGAAACCTATGCTTGATCTCTCGTTACACGATTTCACCAATTTGATTCATTTCTTTTCTATCAAATTACCTAACTTTCGTTAGCCCAATTTGGTGATATTCACTTAGCCCACCCTCTTAGTTTATTGTCGAATTACTACGAACAGATATTGAATCACAAATAACTCAAATAAAACAAAATAAATCAAACTTCATTAATCTCAAGAATCAAAATCTCGAAGGTGAGTTTAGACAAAAACTGACATTCAACAAAACCTATCCTCAATAACTATCCCAATTTCATGCATCAATAAAATTGAAATAAATTGGAAAATATGCTTGGAACAGATTAATGGAGGCAGCGACGGGAGGAAACTAAAGTAAATCACTTGTTATTATAGAAATCACGTAATATGTAAGAATACACAAGAAGGGGGGTTGAATGGTGATAAATCGTCTAAGATTGAAATCGTTAAAAAACTTCTTAATTTTCTTGAAAGATTTAGACAATTTACAAAACAACGCACTTAATTCGTTTGAGTAATGCAATAGCGGAAATAGTATCTTTTTTTAACAACATGAAATTAAAGAGATAAGGGTTAGAGAATTTGACTCCATGATTTATACTGGTTCACCCTTAACCTTAGGGTTACGCCCAATCCTCAGGGTATATCTGAGATTTCACTATCTCTTTCAACTTTTACAAGTATTATTTCACACTTCCAGATCCTCTTCAGGTCTCTTTCACAAAGTATTCTTTATCTACTATCTAGCCTCTTTAGGCCGTAGCCTTCTCTTTCACTAAAAAGATTTTGAGTTTTCTAAACTCACGTTACAGGTGGACTTTGTAACATCCCCTCACCTATGGGAAGGGTAATATGGTAATTTGGAACGGGTTAGGAATGTGTAAAAGTGTATTGACA
>JANZXP010127557.1:0-16146 GCA_027576715.1 Erythroxylum flavicans
GGAAGTCATCTCTTTCCTTTCTTCTACTCTTCCATGAATGCATGTGGAATGGTCAAGCTAATGACCTTAAATTAGCGTGTTTATCTTTCTTTTGTTTGTCTTTGTTTACTTTTTTATTTTATTTATTTGGTTATGATTTTGTTTGGTCTGAGTTTGCTTGGTGTTTATTTGGATTTTGTTTGAGTTTTAACTTATTTTCTCTTCAAATTTCTTATTGGTTAGGTGATTTTGATGTGTTTGCAGGTTGTTTAAATGTTGAGAATACGTGCTAAGCTTAGAAGAGGTCTAAGAAGTTAAAAAAGTTGGAGTAACCCACGATCATGGGAATGTGTTTTTTTTCTACGACTATGGGAAGGCTCTACAGATCCTTCTGGAGCCTTAACTCACAATCGTGGGAATGAGGTTGTTTCCCACGATTGGGGGAAGGCTATCCAAAAAGTTTCTGGAGCCTTAACCCATGATCGTGGGAATGATAGGGATTCCTACGATCTTGGGATCCCCCATCTGAAAAAGTTTAGAACTCCCCCTTCTTTTTTCTTTCTTCTTTCTTCACTTCTTCATATTCTCTCTCTAAAAACATGACACCCATTCTCCCAACCTCTCATATCCTTCATCTTTCACCCAAATATTGGTATTTTCTTCACTTATTCCATCATTTTTTTACTCCTTTACACTTATTTCACATTAATCATTCAAGAATATAAGGATTTGGTAAGTTTTTTCTCTCTTTCTCTCTCAAAAACTTACTCACCTCTCTGTTGCTAATTTTTGCAAATGTTTCTTCTTCGATGGCTCCAAAGAAACTTGTAGCTTGGAAACTAACTGACCAACTGCACGTTCAAGTCTCTGGAGAAGGTAAACCAGATATGGCGGCCACTTTTCATACCCTATTCCCTTTTTTTCAGAAGAAGAAGGTATACGATTCAGGAATTTAAGGATAAAGAATTAATGCCTCCTAGGTACTTTGATTTTGAACTGTTAGAAACTCTAGGATTAAGGCGTAATATTGAACGATTGGCCATGAATATTGGTTGGGGTAATTTGATTCGTTGTGATGTTGCGATATACCCCATGATGACTGTAGAATTTTTCACCACTATGCGCTACAATCCTAAAATGGATACATTCTAGTTTAGGATAGGTGGCCATGCTTATAAACTTGATTATACTATCATTTGTGCACTTTTTGACTTATCAAACACTAACATTTTGGATGATCATGTGATTTTTATGTGGATGATTATTGGAAAATTCTTATGGGTGAAAACAATTTTGACTTTAGGAATGCACCTATCATTTTGATGCGTAGCATCGAGCACTTACTTCTTCATAAGTTTATGTGCCTAATGGTTTTTAACAAAACTGAAAGCAACAAGTGCTCAGCTAAGGAAATTTTCTTCCTTTAGTGTATGGATCGAAAAATAAAAATAAATACCCCTTATCAGATTTTTCGATCTATTGTGAGTTACATTACTAAGAAAATATCATATTTTGGCATGTCATACATTGTTACTGCTTTGGATTTATATTACAATCTTGATGTGGATAGTGTGCATACGACTAGATATGATGTGTTTGATGTCCCTTACTTGAGACACTCTGAAATTTTGAAGCCTCATTCTATGATGCTCTAAAATCCTCATACACGCAACGCTGTTAAGAAAAGGAAGAGCAAGGATGCAGCCACTTCTCAACCATCCACATCTCAGGCACTCCCAGAGCCCCAAGAAGAAGTTGTTGAAGAGAAACCAACTGTAGCAGCAGAGGTAGACAAATTCTAGCAAATCCTCAACCAAATGGCCTCTAACCATCAATAAATGAAGTTATAAATTAATGAGCTCGACACCCAAATGAGACAAGTACATAAGGAGCAGTGGTACATTAAGAAGAAATTCCTCAAGTTCATCCAGAGGAATAACATTGAAGTCCCTTCTCCTATGCCTTCACCACCACAATTTCCATGAGCTTTCTTACCCTTTACTTTTTATATTATTTTATTTACCCTGTTAGTTGTTTAGTTTGATGTTATTTTACCTTATTTTGTGGTTGACTTGTCACATTATGGACAACGTGTTATCTAAGTATGGGGAGGTGACATTTTCTTTGTCAATTGCATTATTTTAGTTTATTTTAGTCATTATTTGCATTTTGTTAATTAGGATGCATGTTTTAGGCATATTAGTTTGTTTTAGGTTATTTTGTGTTTGGAACCACACTTGAATCATTTTGATTTATTTTGCGATGAGATTCTCTCATGGTAGTTAGAATGATATTAAATGCATGCTTGAACTTGGATTAGGCTACTTGAGTAGAGAGTGAACTATGTTGAGTGAAGAAAAGTAGTTAGTTGCATAAGCCTACTCATAATTTGACACTTAAGTAAGGAGGTAGTGTAGAGATGCATAATGAATATTCATTTGAGCCAATATGAGGATTAAGCCTATATGACTCCATTTATAGTCGTTTTATTTCTTTGTTTGTGTGATGTTTCCTTAGGTTATTACCTTCAGAACTTGCTTTGAATCGGGTTGAGTCTACTGGATGCATGCTTAATAAAGATGATTAAGGCCCTTTTTGTGTTAACCTTTTGCTTAAATGACCTACCTTTTATTATCCCTTGTTATCCCTGATAAGCCTTAACCTTTTTGTTTCTTAAAACTACCTCACATTTTAGAACCTGAAGCCTAATTAACCTACCTATTCACAAGCTTAGTAGAGTATTAAGTGATGCATGTAAATGTCTTACATCGCACGTGTTTATCTTGTAATAGCTCCAGGTATTGGCGTGTTTGATTCCTGCAATGTACTCGGCAGTTAATTCTAGAGAATTAACTCTATTTTACTTATATATTAAAAATAAATATTTTATCTTCTATTTAAATAACAAAAAATATTTTCATAATAAATATTAATTTACTATAAAATTTTAATGAAATATTAAACAAAATAATCATGTACATATTCATAATTAGATATAAAGAAATTAAATTTCAAGAAACATATAAAAATATAAAAGTATTGTATCATAAATTTAAAAAAACCATTTTAAAAGTCCAATATATTCTCAGATTGCATAAATCTAAAAATATAATTATAAAAATCAGTCGAATATGTAAAAATAATATTTAAGATGTTATTTTTGTATAATTTTATGTGATATTTTAATTATTATAATAAAAAGTATAATATTTATTAAGTTTTAATTAAATTAACCTTCTTATAGAAAATGAAAACTTACACACACACACACACATGTATATCAAAAGTATATTTATATTATACTTTAATTTTTATAATGCTAATTGTTATCTTAATTTTATAATGTATTTATTTATAATCTAAAAATTAAATAAACTCATATGATATCACTTTATGCATGTATTTATTTATATATCACTTTTTGAAATATCACTTTGACTTCATCCAAAGTCAAAAAGATATAATACATTACATTATTGAATAGTTTTTAGTACATTTATTTTCGTTAATTTACTTTGTATTTATTGTTATATACTTTTCTATAAAATAGAAAAGAATTCTTTACAAGTATATAAATCAACTTTGAAACTAATATTTTAAATTTCAGAAAAACTAAAATATAAAGTTTATTTAATTTTGTTTTGATTTTATGAATGTATTATAAATGATTTTATGAATGTATTTATTTAAAAAATATGAAGATATAATTAGTTTTAAATTTTATAAATAAATTTATTAAAATAAGTAATATTTTATCTCAATTTCTTATAAATATTAATCTCCAATAAACATAAAGTAAATATTTTTATTAGTATATCTCAAATGTTTGATGAGAGTAACTCTATGTTATATAGATATATATATATATATATATATAGACTATCATTCTGTAGTAAACATAGGATTGTAGTAAAATTATATAGAATTAACTGCACACAAGATATAGATTAGTTACAGTAATTAGACAGGTCAATTGTGAGTGGATCAACAGATGTTACTCCTTACTCACAAGTGCTGCACTTCATTTTGGTAAACAACAAAGAGTTCAGAGCTCTCGCAAAATCCCACCGTCCCATTCAACTACAAAATACAATTTCAGATTATCGACTGCAATCATAGGTTGATCCCCAGCGGCAATTTGATTGGTAAGCAACCGTCCATTTTTTTATGGTTTAATTCATTTTTTCCTTTACCCGTTGTCTTTTTTTCCCCCACTTGTAAACGTGTTTCCATTCCTTTTACACTGAGTTTTTGTCTGGTGTTGGTGTTATTCTCCGTTTCTTCTTTGTTTTCTGTTACGGATGAAGATCAAGACAGACGGGCTTTCATATTTTGGAGGAAGTTCGCATTTTTTGTTATTGGGTGGATCTATAAGAGGTTTTTCTCTCTCTTCAAACTGTGTTCTATATTTCTTATAACTTGTTTATGTTCCTTGCTCAAAACAAAAGCTATATTAACAGTGTTTCTGTCCTTAGTATTAGATATTCTCCTATAAGGTGAACAATAATTAATTATATTTTAACGGTTTTGATAAATTTAGAGTTAAGTAAATTAGGGGCTAAAATCTAACAAGTAAAATAGACTGTTAGGATATATGTTATATATCTAAGTAATTAGTTTTGGCATTATTTATTAATTGAACATATAAGATATTAATTAGATTCTAAAGTCATATGGATAATCTTTTAGTTGAAAAAGAATCGTATCTTGGATTGGAGTCTATTATCACGTTGATATTGGAATTGTTTTACCGCTGGACATGTTGGTAATTGGATCGAGTTACTGTTGGATTTGCAGGTTTTGTGAATTGATGAAACTAAAAGGATGAAGTTGTTGTGTGTTTGAATTGAAGTGGTGGTTGCATGGTTATAGTGGGACTCTCATTGCTTGATGGATTGTGAACATCTCCCATTATTGTTGAAGTCTATCTCTAATGTGAGCATGCGGCAATAGAGTGGACGTGCATGTGTGGCGTAGAATGTGTGTGCATTAATTGTCATTGAAAAATATATTGTGTTAGAGTGTATGTTTTGGAAGATAGCTGAACAACGTGTTTTGAGTGATATACGCTATGGTGAAGAGAGCCACGGTGCAGTGGGTTAGCTTGTTACTTTTCAAGAGGTCTTCTTCTGGAGTTTTGAGATGTTTTTGTGAGAACAGCACCGTGGATCTTCATCTATTGTCCATACTTCCATATGGTTTAATTGAAGCTGTTGAAGTTGGGATGGATCATTTCAATTGAAGGGTTATTTTGAGAAGATGATTCTATAGGGGAGTTGTTTCTCTATTCTTTCTCAAGTGTTCATGTTTATGCTAAATTTTATTTAATCACTTAAGTTGTTTATTTTGTTTCGTTATCATTAAACATTGATTAAGAAAAATCTCTGTTGAGGTTAGTACGAGGTTGTCGTACAATTGGGTGTGAAATTCTTTCACAGGAAGTGAGGTTGAGAGATAATGTCAAGGGTTGAGTGGAGTTGGCTCATAAAGCCTTGGGTAAATCTATTGTGCTTCAGTGAAAGAATTAATTTGGGTGAGGGCCCCATAAATGTAGGCAAGGAGTGTCGAACTGCGTTACCAAATTTTTTATGTCATTTGTTATTTCGCTTTTGATTGATTTTGTTTTTATTTGTGTCAGAGATGACCACGTAAAATTGAAAAGTTTGCGAAACTACTACCTCTACGGTTTTTCAATTGGTATAGCAAGTTGGTGTAGATCCTAGTTTCGCGAATACGGTTATAAGAGAAAGAAGCAAAGGATTGGCGCTATAGGTTGAAACTGGAAAATGTATGAATGATACAGAAGATGAATCCGATGAAAATGAAGATATGGAGCTACTAACACGAGAGTTTAATAAGTGGATGAAGAGAGTGAAAAATGATAGACCCGAGTTTAGGCAAAACAACGGGAGCTCACTGAACAACAATTTCAAACAATAAGCTAAAACTCACAAGGGAGAAAGAAAGGTGAAGAGAATTCAATGCCATGAGTGTCAAGACTTTGGGGACGTCAAGCCAAATGTGCTAACACTTTTAAGAAAAGAAAAGAAAATTCCTTTACTAGTACTTGGAGTGAGAATAAATCCGAGAATGAATATGGTAGTGAAGAAGAAATCGCTAATGGTGCTGCGTTAGTTGCTTTACATAGTAAAAGTCCAGTTACTTGCTTAACAGTAACCGAAAACGTAAAAGGGGGAAAAACGAAAAATTTCTAGAAAAATGTAAACAACTCAGCTCAAAACCCAATATCAGACTATGACAGTGACGAAAGTGGTCTAGATGATAGAAAGGAGAATATTTACGAGGCTTATAAAGCTATGTATGAAAACTGGGTGAATAGGTGTAGAAAGAATAAAAGATTGAAGAAAAAAATCTCTCCATAAAGAACACTATCTAAGGGTTAGAAAAGATATTGAAGTTGGCATTAGATAAGCTTGGTGAGGTTAGAATGAGATTAGTAAGTACCGAAAAGGGATTGAGAACGTTGAATTGAGGCACAGAAAAACTAGAAAAGTTAATGGAAATCGGTAAAGTTAAAGGGGATCTTTAAGGCATTGGCTACAAAGGAGAGTGCTTTAAGGTGAATGATGAGAAAGATGGCATATCCAGATCTGTTCAAGAAGAAACTTCAAGGAAGAATCAAATGTTTGTACCCACATGTCATTTTTGTGGAGTTATCGGGCACATAAGGCCGAGATGCTGCAAGATGTTACAAATTATATTTCAAATGGGTCAAAACTGAAAATCTAGACACTCTCTATTAAATTTCCAGCAACAACCCATGTTACCGAAGCACTCTTAGGTTAGAAAGGATGAAGTACAAGTACAAAGACATAGTGAAGGAAAAACAAAAAAGTTTCCAGATTCATAGTTAGTTACTGCTTTTGAAGAAACTGTTCTGACTAAGGATAAGTCAATTACTTCAGTGAAGAAATCAATCAAACAGTTAATGACCGAGATAATGTGACGAGGAATAATCCCAGGTAATTTGAATTTCTTCGAGGGGCACAGAGATTGTGTACTTTACATTCTTGAAGTTTTTTTTTGTTATTTTAAAAAAACGAAACTTAAAAAAATTGTCTTCTTTAGTTCTTTTTTAGTTTTTATGTCGCCATTGTCGTCTCATCTTTTTAGTAGTTTGCACTGTAACTTCTATTTGGCTCCACCGAAGACTTTTCAGCTCTCTCATTAATATAGGTCTCTCTCTCAAGTATCTCTCTCTCTTTCGGGCATATCTCTTGGTGTTTTGAATGGTGGTAAATTGTCATCTTGGCGTGCTTGTGATTCTTCTGCTGCACCTATTGTTGATTCTTCTGATTCTGCATTTTGACACTGTTTTGTCCCAAGGGAAGACATCAAATTGTTTTTGGTGACTGTTCTATTTAGGGGGTGACTGTTCTATTTAGGGGGTGATTTCAAGGTATATATGTGACTATTCGTCTTGCTTTTTGCAATCTTTTGTCCCAAGGGGTAGAAATTTGGATGATTGGATTATTGTTTCTATGGATATTCTTTGGAACTTGATGTTGGATTAAGGGGGAGTTCATATGAATTGTGCATTTGATACTTATATGTCCAATTATGTGATTTAGAAGAAGCTTAGTATTTTTGACAAATATGCCAAAAAGGGGGAGATTGTTAGATATATGGTGTATATATCTACTTATTTTATTTTGACATATTTTTATAAATTAGACTTATCAGATTTTTTATTAACTTGGATTCAAAAAGCTATTGGGGATAATCTTCTAGTTGTGATAAAGTTCTATCTCTAATTGATGTGTATCTTGACTAGAGGTTTGTTTGATTATTCTATCTCTAATTGATGTGTATCTTGACTAGAGGTTTGGTTGATTATGGTCATGTGGGCTGAAGGGCATTAATGAAAATTTCTGTGTAAATGTTGCTTGATTTCGGGAAAAAGAGCTGGAGGGTATGCTCTTGTGATTCCCTTTTTGTTGTATGTCATTGATGTGCTTCACTACTGTTTGTGTCTTCTGTTGTGACTACTTTTTAGGTAGTGTGCGTGATGAGTTTTCTGGTGCAAGTGTGATTTTCTTTTGGCAAGAATTAGTTGTGCATTTTATTCTACTCTTCAATGTCATTTAAGGGAGGATTTTTAGGGCTGTGTTTATGTGAAGTGTGGGCTGAATGGCTGTTGTTTTTGGGTGTGGAGAAACAAAAATTAATGGGTGATTTGGCAGCTGAGATTATTAGAGCTATCTTAGACGATTTTTGTAACTGATTTTGCATGATTGGAATCCACTTTGTAGTTGGGTTTTTCTCCAGCCTTTGAACGAAAATGTTCAAAATTCTGCAACGTTTCATGTTGTTTATGTGAAAAACTCTAACAGTTGTTATAGGTATTGCAACTCTATTGGTTTAACGTTTCCATGATGAGACGTTTGTTGTTTTGCTGATTTTTGTGGTTGCTATGTGTGGGATATCTTAGTGACATTATCGAAGGTCCACAACCATGTTCTTGGTGGACAACTTCTCGTTCTTTCGTTGATGAAGCGACATATTTAGGGGAGTTGCTTTTTATCTCACGTGTTGTCTTTGTTTATGTTAGTTATTGTTTAATCACTTGAGTTGTTTATTTCGTATCTTTATTATCAAATACTGTTAAGAAAATCCTCTGTTGAGATTAACACGAGTCGGTTGTGTTATTGGGTGTGAAAATCTTTCACGAGAAGTGAGGTTGAGAGATAGTGTCAAGGGTTGAGTGGTGTTGACTCAGTAAAGCCTTGGATAAATCTATTGTACTTCGGTGAAAGTATTTAATCTGGGTGAGGGCCCCGTAGACATAGACAAGGTGTACCGAACTACGTTACTAAATTTCTAGTGTTATTTGTTATTTCACTTTTGATTGTTTTTGTTTTTGTTTGGACTAGAGACAACCACGATAAAATCGGAAAGTTTGTGAAACTATCACCCCTACAATTTTGCAACCTCCATTAACTGTAAATTTATCCTTACTTGCTAACATAACGAGACAAACCACTTTCTTTTAAACAAAACCTTGCAGTAATAAAAAATACATTTCAAATATGAAGACCAAATTAAAAATCATCGATAACTTTACTATAATTTTTACTCATTTGAGTCGTATGTCATTAATTAGACTGTTATACAAAGTCGAGTTTTATGATACTGTTGAAAACTGGGTTAGGGGCAGGTGAAGTTTTAGTACAACAACGAAAATCTTAGAAAAGTTGAGTCACATTTTCTGCTTCAATTCGAAAATATTACTCCATTGGGCACATTTTTCTTTTTTTTTGATAATTTGGATTTGGTTTTCTGTTATTCACGAAGAAAAGAGAAAGATTGATACACTTACGGCTTGTTAATTTCATACTTCTAATTTTCAAAGATGATGAATGACCAAGTGAAATGAAAGTTCCAATGCTGTGGCCTTGAAATCTTCAACAAAATACAAATAACGATCTACAATTTGCTATTATTGGTAAATGACGTTAGACATTTTTGTACCTAGGGATCATTTTCCTATTAAGTGGATAACTATTAATTGTAATTTTGTCTTTTCAATAAATTATCGGTTAAGTTACATAATTTGATCCAAATAAGGGTAATAAAGTGGCCCAATAAATTATAAATGATCTAAATCAATGGTTCGAAGTTCGGGTAGAAAAAGGATCCCTTTTAGTGTAGACCTGGTCCATATCGAACTTGTGATGGAGAAGCCTGATATGAAAGTTATATATATAGGTTAAGGTCTCCTATAGTTGCTCATATCAATCGTAGGCATACTGTTTCTCTGACCCGTTAAGAAAGCTTACGTATTGAGAAAACTGTAGAAAGACCTAAACCACGTGTCGGGAAACATATTCCGTAAAGGTCTCGAGAGATTCGTGATCGTTTGGAGCTCTGAAACGACATCGGAATTAGAGATGGAACTGAAATCAAGTATTCTGTATTTCCTTCGTTTTTAGCCCTTTCATGTATGATCCTGGGTATGTAATAAGGTTTATATTACGTATTACACGTGGTGTCAGAGCGGTTACATGATCAGGATGTCGGAAGTAAAGATTTTTCAGTTTTTCATCTCTTATGGTTTTTCTCAGTTTTTGATTCATTTTTCAATTTTTTTACATATATAATTACGTAAAAGTGGTATACAGAAGGCTAGCTATGAAAAATAGGTCAAAAACGGGCAGAGCAGAGCTAAAAATGACATCTTGGGATGCCGAAAATTGCCTCCGATGGTCGTGGGCAGGCCAACATCGGGTGTGTGCACTGACACGTCGCTTCATGGAGTGACAGACGCATGTCGCTCGTACATCGCACACAACGTACAATAGGGGCGCGCACTCTCAGACCATGCGTAGCTGAAAGGGACGCCACGTCAACCGTACGGACTACATTACACAAAAAAAATAAAATTTTCAAAAATTCCCATAAAGCTATCCCGAGTCTTTTTGGGTCAGGGGAATTTTTTAAAGTGATTTTCTTATTTTTCTGAATTTATTACATTGGTAATTGGATTCTGGAAAAGTTTTTAAAGCTTTTTTAAAATTAATTTTGAGTGCATTTTCGTACTCCCAACTACACATAAGGGAGACACTTAAAGTTTTATGTCTCGTGTGGTAGGTTTGGTATTAGGAAAAATGCAATAGACACTCTCATTGAGAATTTTTAAAATAAAAGTCTCAAATAAAGTTTAAAGACGATGTTTTCAGTTTTTATATGTAATTATTAGACTGTGCATTTGGTTTTTTGCGTTTATAACTAATTTTCACATACATTATGCCCATATAAAATGTGAGGATGACATAAAGATGTATCTTTTGTGTTTGTGAACTTTCTGGGGTACTGATGAGAATGTAGTCACCAAATTAGCCTTTCAAGTCAGTATTTTGGATTGTTTTGCTTACATATTGGGGAATGTCTCTGGCCTTATGTTTGGTTATTCTGCCCAAAGGTATTGGCCTTACATAGGATTTTGAGAGGTTCATAAAGGCATTAGATAGAGTAAAGTCATTGCTTAAATGATCTATTCACCCAAAGCTGGTAGTGTCATGAGAGTTGATGTCTTGTACTCTGTTCTCTTTTATACGGGTGCTAATTGCATATATTATGTATTCAGCCCAAAGGTGTTTCATAATATATGTGATCGGATTCTCGATATAGATACTTTTTAATGCTTTAAGTATCGTTGTTCTCCTGCATTTATACTGATCTTTACATTGTCTTTTTTGTTTTTCAGTCACCTTTTCTATGAACAACAATGTTGTCACTATTGAAACCTTAAATAGTTTCAACTTCAAGAAGTGGAAGAAGGACGTTGAGCTTACATTGGAGATGACAAATGTCAGTATGACCATGCACATCAATAGGCCTCCCCCATTTATAGATGTCAGCTTGGAAGTTGACAAAGCAGCGATGGTGACCTAGGAAAGGTCAAATAGGATGTGCGATTTGACCATTAAGAGGTCGATACCTGATCATTTATTGAGTAGATTGCCAAACATGACCGTAGTGAGGGAGTTCATGGATAACATATCCCAGAGGTACAAGGTGTCTTCTCATGCTAAGCAGAGCACCTTGATTAAGGAACTATTCTCTATGAGGTACACTAGAGAGGGAGGTGTTCAAGAGTATATCATCCAGATGGTGCACCTTTAGAGCAGACTGAAGGCACTGGATATACCGATTATGACTCGCTTATAACTATGAAATCTTCTGCACCACTGACAAAGCTAACACTGTGGTTAATGCTTCATCTAAATTTCCTTTACCTAATACCCCAATTTCCACTACTCTTTCATCCTCCACTCTGCTAATTCTATACCAGCTCCACTACTCTTACTCCTCCCACAACGTTGTTCAAACACTAGTTTCCAAAATCCAATCCACCCACATAATGCAAACCATTTTTTCTATTTAGCAAGGCATAGTTTATTACAATAACAAGATTTAGGCGGTACTTGGTTAGTTGGTATGAGAAGAAAGAAATAGGTAAGCAATGAAAAAAGATGGTAGATAATATATTATGATTGAATGAACATTACTTTTATATCCCCTTTTGAAGCAATACTCTATACCCACAATATAATAAGGAATAGAATCCATATCTATTTTCATTTCTTACTATAATCATTATAATTTCTATTACTATTCTCCCAAATGAACTGAGCATACCCTTACATTCCATTAGAAACACAGTTCTACCCCACCTTGCTTTCTAAATTTCATTTTGACTTGTAGGTGGCCACTCTGGCATCAAACCTACTTCGGGTCATTTATCTACTTCTTTTGATTGGCTCGAATGACTATTGATATCATGCACTTTATCCAAAATTTCCATATTTTCCAACAAAGTAAATACTCCACACAAAATCCATTTAGTACCTTAAAACCCTTACCTATGCCTAATTAAGTATAAGAGGACATCTTTATATATTCTATTAGACACTTACGAAATGTTAGTGGCAAACAGTGATATGCATTATTGTAGATCGTCTGACTAAGTTTGCCCACTTCATTGGACTGCACACCAAGTTTTCCTCCTCTTCTTTGGCTTTTGTGTTACTAGTAGAAATCTATTAACTACATGGAATGCCAGAAACAATAGTTAGTGATAAGGATCATATTTAGCTAATTTTAGCATGATTTATCCATTTAGTGGCACCATTTTAACTTCAAAAAATCTTACCATCCTAAAAAAAATGGGCAGATAGAAGTCTTGAATAGAACTTTAGCAACATACCTTCGATGCGCTATAAATGATGAACCCTGACTATGGTTCGTTACCTTCATCTTGCAAAAACATTGGTACAACTCTACTCACCACACCACACTATGATTGACATGTTTATGTTTGAAGCATTACGTGGCAAACCACCACCTTAATTCCACTCTTACATCTCTGAAACTTCTACCATTTCTTCCCAGATGAACACTTACAACAATGGTAGGCTCTTTTAGCAGTAAAAAATAATCTTAACAGAAAAATCATCGTATACAGCAATAAGCATATCTCTATCGCCAAAAATGCACCTTTGAAGTTGGTTAATGGGTTTATTTGAAGCTACAACCCTATCTCTAGCTCTGAGTTCAAGTCAGACTATCACAGAATCTAATAAAGTGATATTTTAAGCCATTTCGTGTTCTCTGATGCATTGGTGCTGTTGCTTATAAACTAGAGCTTTCCCCAGCCTAGCAGATCCACCATTAGGAATGTCAATGGCGCCCGTCATTTATTTTTTAAGCAAAAAACTTTCAAAACAACGTCGTTTTGAAAATAACAAATGGGTCACCGTGGATCACCCATGGCCTGGTCAACCCGGGCCAAAAGAGGGCCGGGCTAGCTGATTTTACCATCCCTATCCACCCTATATTTCATACTTCTCTCAAAGTTTGGTAGAGACTAACCACCATTCTAAATGTTTCCTTTGCCAGCCATAATAATAAGATCCTAACCGAAACTCTCTCCCTTATAAATATCGGGTTGCCATACCGTTCATACAGTAGATGGCCTTTAGGATCAGATTCAGATTTTAGTACAATGGAACACTTTACATAAGAATGAAGCAACTTAGGAAAGCCTATCCCATTTTTGCTCTATTTACTTAAACTTAGACCTTGGGGGCATGGGTATTCTTTAAGGACATGATATTGATATGCATGGGCCAAAAAAAGGAATCATAGATTGCTAAAATTAAGCTAAAATATCAAAAGGAAGATTAGAGCTTAAGAACTGAAAGGCCCAAGAGTATGACTAGGAAATCTAAACGACTCAAGGACCACTATTAGTATCTCAATAGAACCTTTTAATTTCCATTATTTTGTGTAAAGTGATGAAGGCACTTTTTGATAGGTTCTTAGCGCATTTTTACTTTTCATTGTACTTGGTTATATCAAAGCAGAAAGAAAAAGAGAAGAATCATAAATTTTTTATGTCCCTTATCACTTTGTCATAATGAATTTACATTAAGCTGATTTAACTATTATCTATAGGTATGTTTAATTTTCTAGGAATTAATTTTGTATTTTAGGTTAGGGAATTCTAGGTTAATTTGAAAATAAACACGATGCTTGGTAGTCAAATTTGGAAGTGGGTACATATTGGGCTAAAAAGCAAAAAGCATAAAAAAGAACTAAATTACAAACAATAGAAGGGCTAAACTGTAAAAAGGACAAGTTAAAGGACTGTTTGGAGAAATTAAAAGCCAAATGGGAATTCTTTAAGGACATGGTATTGATATGCATGGGCCAGAAAAGGAATCATAGATCACTGAAATTGAGCGAAAAGATCATAAAGAAGATTAGGGCTTGAAAACTGAAAGGCCCAAGAGTATGACTAGGAAACCTAAACGGTTTAAGGACTACTGTTAGTATCTCAATATAATCTTTTAATTTCCATTATTTTGTGTAAAGTGGATGAAGGAACTTGTTGATAGGTTCTTAGCACACTCTTACTTTTCATTGTACTTGGTTACAGTAAAGCAAAAAAAAAGAGGAATTTAAAATTTTTTATATCCCTTATCACTTTGTCATAATGAATTTACATTAAACTGATTTAAATATTATCTCTAGGTGTGTTTACTTTTGTAGGAATTAATTTTGTATTTTAGGTTAGGGAATTCTACGTTAATTGAAAATAAGCATGATGCTTGGCTGTCAACTTTGGAAGTAGGTACATCTTAGGCTAAAGAGCAAAAAGCATGAAAAAGGAACTAAATTACAAACACCAGAAGGACTAAACTATAAAAAGGACAAGTTAAAGGACTGTTTAGAGAAATTAAAAGCCGAAATGACTCCAAAAGTTAAATAGCGCAAGTTAAAGGGAGTTAATAATAACTCTAAAATCACCACTTGTGTAACTAGTAGAGTATTCCCTCTTCATAATATAGTTATAGGAAGTGTATGTATCATCAAACCACTTAAAATCTAAGTAACTAATATGAAAACACTCACTAGTCACATAAATTAACAATGCCTCATCATTTATGCCTGATGTTATTGTTGTAATGTTATTTTCATGTCCATATTTTTAGTTTTCTTATTTCTTCTAGTCTCTCTTCCACTTGTAGCAGAACTTTATTATATGCCTACTTTTAGTGTAGTAGTGACACATCCTAGTCTCCTTGCCATCTTTAGACTTATGCCTATTCTTGGACTTGCACTATCTTTTTTATCACATTATTGACAACAATCTCCTTCATTGAAAATGATCTTTTTTATCACATGCAAAGAAAGCACACCATCTAGAATGGAGTTACAAGTAGTCTCAACAAAAGTTTCCTAACTATTCTACAGAGAGCTAAACAGGAATAATGCTTGTAGCTTAATATTAAGAATCATCTTTATGGAGGTCAACTTGTTGAAGATATCCTGAAAATTGTTGAAATGCTTCAACACTGATTTGTCAGCCTTCAACTTTATGTTAACAAGCCTTTTAATCAAGAAGGCCTTGTTGTGGGCATTCATCCACTCATAAGAACCTCTAACTTCTTCCATAGCTTGAAAGGATCCGTCTTTTGAGTACGTGATTGAATATGTTGGTATCAACCTATTGGCTAATAGTTCCTAAGGTTTTCTACTTTACCTTTGCTCACTCTTTATTGGACAGGACATCATCTTTTACAATTTTGCCGACATCTATTGGATTACAAACCTTGCAATAGATGAGATCTTTCATCATAGGTCTCTATATAAAGCAGTTGGTAGACTTTAACTTCACCATAGAGCTATTGACAAGCTCTGCACCTAAGCTATTGACAATCTCTGCACCTAAGGCTCTGATACTAGTTGTTGGACTCCAAGTAATAACACCTAGAAGATCGATAAGATCACTTACCCATTAATAAACTACTCAAATATTAAAGATGACTAAAGGATAAATTACGCACATTATTTAACGTAGAAAACCTTATAGTGTAGAATAAAAAACAATAGGACAAACTAAAAATAAATCCACTAAATCAAATAGCAAGGTATAAGCTTTAATTTTTTAAGCTATCTCACCTGAGAACACCTTATAAAACAACTATGACTAAACTAACTCTTTTAGCTCTCTCTAAAGCCCTCTGAAAAACTTCCAATATCGAGTATATATATATATATCTATCTATCTATCTATCTATCTATCTATCTATCTATCTATCTATCTATCTATCTATCTATCTATCTATCTATCTATCT
>JANZXP010127625.1:0-16124 GCA_027576715.1 Erythroxylum flavicans
TTTATGTTTGATGTTAATTTAGGGTAAGAATTGACTATTTTTATGTAGGAAGGAAGATGGAGCAACTTGGAGATTAAACTTGGGATCAAAGAGGAGAAGATAAGAGGATTTTATCTGTTGTCAATTCCCACAATCGTGGCAATTACAATATGAGACAATACGCAAGGCTTCTTTAAACTTAGGATTTTTGGACTATTAAAGCATAATTAAGCCTCCATGAAAAAGGGGAGACGAAACCCTTCTATAGAAACACCATTCTTGAGTGAAGAACACATGTTTGGAGCCTTGAGGAAGGATTAAAGTCAAGGATCATCATTAAGATTGGGGAAAATAGCACATCAACATCCAAAATTCCAGATTTTGGCAAAGAATAGAAGAAGTTCCTTTTATCCAATTTTCTTTGTTTTTCTATATTCATTGGAAAATGGTTTGTTTGAATGTTGATGATGTTATGGAGACCATGAGTGGCTGATTTAGTTTTAGGGATTGCTTTTGAGCTATTTTGTCAGAACTCCTATTTTATTGAATTATGTGAAGTTGTCTTTGATGATTGTTGATTTTATTTGTGTTCTTGCAATAAAACGAGCGAGTGAGTAAGATTAATTGTGTAGGAATGTATAACGAGAGTTGGAAGCCTATAGACATACAATCATCACGTTAATTGATTAGTTAGAAGAGGGATCTTGATGATTTCAATTGATCACCCATAGGATAGTTTAATAATTAGTTGAATCGGTAAAGTCATTGGGTAGGTTGAGAGATCATCCAATTGATTCCCTTTAATTCGATTAGGGACAATTAATTACACCATAAGAGAGGGTAATTAATAAATTTGAAAATCTAGGGTGAGACACAATTCGATTAATAAAATAAGAGGGGGGCAAAATAGGGGAAAAAGTAATCTCTAGTCTTTAGATTCTTGAATTCTGATTTTTCTGCATTTTGGTATTGTCTATTGCTTTGTTTTAGTCTTTTAATTTTAATTTAATTTTCCAGATTATTTGCATTAAACAATTTCATCTCTTAAGTAAAGTTTTATCTAAATTAAGTGGTGTCTAGGCATCAATCCCTGTGGGATCGATATCTTCTCTTTTTAACTACAAGTCACGACCTGTTCACTTGCGATTTTTTAGCGTAAAATGAGTAGATAGTTTTTACCATCAAAAGGTGACTAGGACTAGTAGTGTTCTAAAACTCAAGAGGAACGTCATAAATGTAAATCCAAAGTGGTATGTGTTCTTGCTTGATGTCCTCCATCTTTATTCCAATTCTCCACACTTGGTGCAGCAGAGGCTTATGTTCACATGCCAGGGTCTTACTTGTAGAATATCTTTGCATCATCTAGGCTTGAGAATCAAAACAGGAATACATCATCACTGTTTATAAGAATTTTCTATAATCCATGCAGTTTCCAATTGCTCATTGCCTATTGTTTCATCACAAGGAATGCAACTTTTTTATCTAGAAAGAAACCAAGAAAGGTGTAGTTCCATTTTCTAGCACCTACTCTAAGAACTTCTGATGGGGGAGACAATTTTAAGGTCAAAAGATTCATTGGGAGGGTATAAATTAAGCTTCAGTTCATATTTGGATTCTCCCTAACTTGGACCCATGATCTTCTGATGGGTAACAATGATGTCTTCAGGTTGACTAAAGGAATTGGATTCAGAGGAGGGAAGAATTCTGGCTAGGGGGAAGAAGGATAAGCTATCTAACAGGTTGAGTTTAAAGGTGGTACAAGATTAGGGAGCGTAATACTTACTAGATAAAGATGAACTTAGATGAAAGAAGGTGGATGTAAGAGGTTAATGTAATGAGGGGAGGTCAGGTAGAAATAAAATGAAACAAGAAGGGTGAAGTAAAGGAGCTAAGTAGGAGTAAATGAGGGAAAGAAAGGACAAGAGAAGAGATGTATCAACTGAAACAGAAGAGGAAGAACTTGGAGAGGAAAGTAAAGTAAGCAAGTATTGAAGATGTAGAATGTAATTAACAGACAGAGCAAGTTGGTTCATAGAGGTGGCCATAAAGATCGATGGAGCAAGATGAATAGTACTTTAAGTAAGATGAACAGTTGCTTACGATGAAAATATTTGTTGTTCAAATACTTTAAACTTGTTTATTGAAACTAATAATTGTTAGTTAGTATTTTATCATAGTCATGTTATAAACTTTTTTATTTATTGAAAATTCTACACAAATATTTTTATTTTATAGTTTATTGGTTTAAATTATATTAACAAACTTTTGCTTCTTTAATCATTATATTAGATTGCTTATGTATTTTGTATTAAATATATACAATTCAAGATTTTCTAACTCCTATATTTTATAATATAACTAACTAAAACTAAGTTATAAATAAAATCATTTGTTCTTCTTTCTTACTTACACCTATACGAAAAAACTCATCTCACTTTAAGTAATTAAATATACTTTGTTCATTACTAAGTTATTTTATATAAACCATGATCTTTCTATATGATACAGTCATCATAATAGAACTTATCCTATATAAAGTGATGATGAAAAAATATATTTATATGATATATTCTAGTGTTTGTATTCCAAAAATATGAATTCTTTAATAAGTAATTTTTAAGCTAATCATATCAAATGGAGAAAATAACTATGAGTGATCATAGTTTCACCAATTCAAATTATTGAAAGAAAAAACTCTTTCAAAAAAAGATAGTTTAGTATTAAATTTTAAATATTCAATTATTTTATTTGATTTTGACTTTTACGATAACTTAAATTTAAGCAAACCAATATAATTACACCTATTTCAATTTGAATCTTACAAACTTTTAACCAATTGACTTTTTAAGATTTAAATTACTTTTTAATAATCTTACAATCTTATATTTCTCTTAAATTGTATTCTTATTTTATAAATATATGACTTGTCCCAATAACTTAAGACAACCCAAATTATAGTTATTTCAAATTAATGATTATGTAAAGTAGTTGTATTGCATTCATTATTTTATTAATATCCTCAACTACTCAATTATGTATATAAGGTTCAAATATTGTAACTTATTTCAATAATTTCTTTGCTACATATACTTGATGCCACCACCAAACTTCTAAATTATTCTATTGACTTATATTCACTAGACACCTATGCTTATATACGATGTGGTAGATATGATTGCATTTATAGATAGGGCCAATTAAAACTTTAAATTCTCAATTTATTTCTAATCTCAATAGGAAATATTTTTATTGTTGTACTAAAAGTAAAGATTCAAATTTGTTCAATTATAATGGTAATTTTATATAAGTAGTAACTACCTATATTTTATTATTTTAACTAAAATTTTCATTTAGTTTCTTCAAGATAAAAATGAAAGCATGAAAAATCTAAGAAGTCTAGAATTTTAGATGAGTTCCATACTTGTACATGTTACAAACAATCTTATCGGGTGTTAATAACTTGAATAAAAAATTTTCAATAAAGTATTTTCTTAAGTTCCATAATTTATAATGTCATAATTCTTAATTTATGAGACATAGAATTTCATTTTATAATGTCATAATTTAATATTCTAATTATAATTTTTCCTTAAAGTCCTCAAAAAAAATATATATGCAAATACTTTACATGAAAATAAGATGTCCACTTACAAGGAATGGGTTTATATTCTCAGAGTTATATGAATTATTATAAACCATCATTATCTTCAAATACAAACCAATATCTTATATTTAATTGAGGATACTTGAAAATGAAAGAAATTATACATTAAAAATTTAGAATTTTATCATAAATTTACTAAACCTAACCCTAATAGGGAGAATGATAAATATATTCTAATCCTAATTATATTTCATTCAACTTAGGGTGGTATCTAATGGGGTCTCAAATAGTAAAGTAAGGTAGCCTGCTTTTATTCAGGTGGCTTTAGAAATTATACCTTCATATAGCTTGATGGATTTTAAAAAAGGGTGATTACAATATCAAGTTCTTCTTTATGGAGTAGTTTCCACCCATTTATTAATGTTCAAATTAATTTGTTACCCTAATATAAAGAAAAAAATTTGTCTTACTAACTTGATGTGGTGACGTGCACTAATTTCACTTTAATAGGCTCATTTTTACCTGCTTCCAACATAAATAAAGCTGACACAACATAAAATATTCACACAACCTTCACAACTTTCTTTAAACTCAAAAAACCATCAAACATGTTATATTTTATTTCCAACACATTATAGAAATATAGTTACATGTCTAGCATCATCAAATCTTACATATCATCAATGCAATCTTTAAGTCGTTAGTAGTTAAAATAATGTTATAAGAGGGACTCTTATTTCGTGGAAAGGTGTAGTCACATTCCAATGCATGGTGTTACCTACTTATGTTTCCCATATAAAGGATGCATTTTCTATGTTAAACCACATTCATGTTTGTTGTATTATATAAGAAGGAAAATGGTGGTCTTTTTCTAGTTTACCATCAAAATCCCATACAACGAGAAACGAAAATACTTGATTTCTCTACAAACAATCCCCCAACTTAATAAGATGAGAATAAACATAAATGAGATGGAAAATGGTATGTGTATTTCATGCTTTAATTCATAGTTATATGAGAATTTTTCATCTTTCTAACATTTTATTACTTTTATAGTCTTTATATGTGAGGTATAATCAACCTATTTTTTAATCAATAATTTTAAAATCTTAATAACAATATGTGCAACATTAATAGAGAAATAGAAAACTTAATAAGGAAAAAGGGATCCTTAAGCAAAAAACAAAGGAAGTTATTATATACACTTCAAATAATGCTTTATATCAATCCCTTACCTTTTTTGTGTTTTCATATAAGTTACACTATTATTGAAATTCAGTTCCTTTATTGGTACTTAAGATTTAACATTACTATCATTGTTACATCAAGAAGGAATAATAGGTGTGCTCTTGGTGAGGGGAATGGTTGGGCCAAAAAGAAAAAAGTGAAGTGATTATTGTCAATGACGATGAGAGTGAACCATATACTAAGAATAAGGAGTCAAACCCAATCAAGATATAAATTATCAACCTCACCATACTCTCCAACCAATTAAAGCTAATTTAAATCACCGGTGACATTATCTTGTAGTAATTTTTATATATCTATATGCAATTGAATGGGTGGGTATTAAATTATATTATGATAAACTAATGTCCTCTTCTCATCGGAAGATGGTGTTAGGCAATTGGAGTGGGATCTGATCTCGCATGCAACAGAATAATTATGAAACCTATTTTGTAGGATTTCTTGAAAACTAAGATCATTGAAAATCTATAACAAGATTAACATATAAAATATAATAAAGCATGAATCATAATTCATACCTTTTTGTAAAGCTTGATAATTTTCATGTCATTTACATCGTATTTATTTTGAGATTGGCTCATTTCAACCACCGTACCTGCACAAGTGTTCAGAATCTAACAGTATCCACAGAACTTGTTGAAAGAACTATGTAACTATTGCAGAGAGGGTTAAGCAAATAGTGCTAGCTCCCCTAGAGCCTAAGCCTATTTATACTAAGCCTTGGAAATTTCAGTACTTAATTCCAATTAAATATCAATTATGTTCAAATAAAATCAAATATCTCATATTTATCCTTATTTATTAAATATCTTCTATCATATCATAAAGTTTCTCAAAAATTACAATCAAGTCCAAAAGATCTTTTTTCTATTCATCCTGCTCTTTTTATGTAACTCATTAGGTTCTCAAATATGTTTATATCTAAGATTAAATAGATTAAAATTATTTAATTTATCTTTAATTCTTTAATTAAACAATCAATATCCATAAATCAAGATTGGTATCTAGAAACTGATCATGACACCCAAATATTTAAGAATGTTAAATTGATTTTAACTAACCTTTCCATGCATGACCTTTTTGTATAATTCAATCCTTTCATAGTATAATATTCTAATTAGACGTAGAGCAAGGAATTATGCTTACTTTATTTGAGTCTAATCATGTTAGTTCTTCATAATTAGTAATTAATTTAATTAATGAAATTTGAAAACTACTTTCGAAGTGTCATTTTATCTTGGCTAAGGATTTCCTAAATCAATAATAATCGAGAACAAAGGAACATTCTCCCTAATTAATGAATCCTATATTAATAACCTAACTACCTCCACATAGTTTACGTTATATCCAGTGACTATTAATTGATCTACCCTTGACTAGACTAGGTCATAAGTATTATCAAAATATAGCAATTCCTATATAAGATAACTTTGGAGATCTCAAGTTAAAGGATCACTTATACAATTATCACAATGAGAATTTCCATAGACATATAAATAATGCTCTAAATGGATTTCTTATGTGCAGTAATTTTAGTGAACTTATTCTCTAACAAGCACTCACATCTTTGTTTAGGTATCTCCACACTTTAGTTTATAAAATCGACTACTTCCTTCATAAGGAAGAAATATAATGTGTGCTAGTATTTTATCTTTATTAATGTCCAGTCTCAATAGACCAATGACTAGGAACAATTTAAGGATAATATATAAATATAATATTAATCTCATCTAATTTTATTTATAGTGTATATTTATCTCGTAAACTTTATCATATGTATAATATTAAAAAAATCCCTTAAATAGTTATGTCACTAAACTATAACTAAGTGATGAGCTATAAAGCATAAACCGAAATTCTCCCATTTTCACTAACTAATTGTTTAAGTATTTTATACCATATCTTTATATCAAGATCATGTTACTTCTGGGATAATGGTTTAGTGAGAGAATTCTACAAGATTCTCTATAGTAAGAACTTGCCTAAATTTTACAACTTTTATCTTAATTATCATCATAATTAAAAGAGATTACCTAACTACGTAGTTGGATCTTTAAAGAGACCTTAACTCCTTTACATGTCCAATAACTCTAATGTTCTACAATATATTATGGTGTTAACAATACAAAGAACTATGCCAGGTTCATTGATGAACTTCTAATCCAAATAACCACTTCTAATAAATGAAAAACATATTTCGGCTTGATTAGCAATTAATGCTACATTGGAATCTTTCCAAAGTCAAAATAATATTGTTCCAAGTGAAATATACCTAATTAGGATTTACTTCTAAATTTAATATTTATATAAACTTAAACATAAATATCAACTCATAAATAGAATAATTGATATCTTTAATACTTCACACAGATCAGATATCTCTAATGTTAAACACTTTTAATCTAAATATGATTAATTACCATAATTAAGTTTTCACATTTTCATATCCAATATGAATTGTTCTTAGATAACTATATTTTCAATAATTGAAAATATGAATCATTGTTCTCTCTATAAGTAATATGTCTCTACATACTCCTAATGATGAGGATAACTATACTTCCACTAACTTTCTTTTATATATATGGCATAATCATATCTAAAGCAAACTTTTTGAATTCATCATAAAAGTGAATCTTTCAAGGTTCTTGTAGCCTTTCAACTATATATCAAATGTATTAATAAAGCAATTAGTTCTAGTTAGATGTATTGTCAAGAGATTTGAATTTTTCAAATTTCATCTGACTCTTACTACTAATTTTGGGAACTATTCTTATATAAATATTCATTAGAACAAAAATTTGTTCAATAGATATATAAAATTATATCCATCCTTTTAGATCTCTCATAACCTTCTATTGTCTAATTTAGTTCTAAAATTATTGAAAAATACATGTTTTAACTAAGCATAACGTCCCAAAATTATTAACTTTAACTCTTTCAAAGTCTTACCATTTAGATATGAAATATTTCTAATTGATTTAATTTGAACTACTGAAGGTAAGTTATAGTACTAAGTATATCTATAAAAGAATAAATATTGCATTACAATAGCTCATAATGCATTTCCTCCTTGCACAATCCATAACATTATGGAATTTTATTGTAAAAGTATTCATTAAAGAATCTCATTCCTTATAGATAACTAAAAAAATTTTAATCTCACCACATAAATCTCATCAAAGTGATTCAACATTCTTAATGCTTAATTTCTATTTAGATTTAAATAATTTAAACTGTTCAAAATTCTAAATCATTATTTCATTTTGTATATATGACTATATCATATAAATTCATTAGTAATCTAATGAAATATAAGTATCATCCTTTTATGAATTGTTATTTCATCGAACACATCATATGTATAAGATTTAACAATTCAAGTTTGATTTAGTCATTCTTCAACCCAACAAAGTTTATAAGTTTTATACGATTCATAATCTAAAGGATACATCTATCCTTGTATGTAACATATGATTCTCATTGTATTGATTTAACTAATATGGAATAAATGGATAGTCTTGGTTATCCAACTTTGTGTTATTTCCACTCATGTTAAGCATAAGTCTCCTTTAATCCAATACATATAAACTATTTATTTATGGATCAACTACTTTTACTTAACAATGTATTTCTTATCATGCCTTGAATATTGTAATAATGTTGAATCTAAATTCAATATCAAATACTTACAAGCATGAATTAGAAATATAAATGATCTCTATCATATTACATATAGGTAAGAAAAATCATGCAATCATTTTTCTTCTAATGATAACTATTATCATTCTATTGCAAATTTCTTCAATTATAATTCATGTTTATGCTTTTAATAGGCTAAATTAAGTGGGCAATTCTATTAAGGAACTATTATACCCAAAATAAGTTTTAGAAATACCTAGGCTGGTAGTTGATTACCCAGGGTGAAATTGGTTCGCTTAAATCAATCTTGAACAAAAGTAAAAACATATCCAATCCTAAACATTATATCCTGATTGTTGAGTGTTGGCTTAAAAGATATCACAAAATAGACTAAAAGTAAACAAAGTTAACTGGGAGCAAAAATATTGTTAAATCAAAGTGGAAAACTCTTAAGAATTAATTTCACTAATTTAATATCCTATGCATGACTAAAGGGAAATGATTGGATAGTTGTCTTACTAAAATTACCAATTGGTTTCTAAAATTAATTAAAATAACAAACTAATCTAACTTTTGTATTCGACAAGTTTATCGTTCAAATTAATTATTAAACCCAACTAATAATTACCACTTAAGTTAATATATTTCTAATTCTTAACCTAAGCATCCATAGTTTCTTGTTCCATATTAAACTTCTTCTCTCGATCTTTCATTTAATACTAAAATGATGGAAAGTATGATCATGCTATTACATCTATTCAGTTCAGAAACTATAGCAAGCACAAGACAACAACACAGTCCCTCAATCATGCTTATTTGACTAAAATAGCTACATTAATCCTCAGGAAAAAGAGATCAACCTATGATAGAAATAACAAGATTCATCATATTTAAATACTTTAATCCCATCATGATTGGTATAAAATAAGTATTAAAGTAAGTGAATAACTAAAATAAACTATCAACAAGTAACAGGTAACTTTGAGATTGCTCAACAAGCTTAACAATAAGAAGAACTCTAGTTTATTAATAACGGAAGGCAGCAATCATGTTCAAAATATGTACTTAATATTTAAAAGAGAAATTTAATTTTATTCATTTCATCATACACAAAATTACATGTAAAATATCATACATATAAAACACATAATTTATAAGTATATGTATATGTATATGTATATGTATATGCACACATAGTCAAATTATATGCATAAAATATCAAGCTTTGCTTGATTCTAATTATTGATCTTCATAATCTAAAATAATACTACCGAGTCTTTGAAAAAATTAAATTAGATTAAATCCGTTGATTCATAAATAAATTAAATTCCTATTCCAATAGATATTTATTTTTATTTGAAAAAATTCAAATTCAATTGGAACCTATTTCTAATTATCTTGATTCTTTTAACAAAATTTAATCGAAAAAAGTTTTCAATAAATTATCTATCTTTCTTATTATAATTTGGAAAAACTTCATTTTAAAAATTTTCATAACTAAGGCATTCTAATTGAATTAGAAAATTATTTCTAATTTAATTAGAAATTCCTTTCTCTTAATTAGGTTTTTAATATGAAAAGAACACTTTCAAAATGAAATAAAACACTTTTAGTTAATTAAGAAAGTCCTTTTATTATTTATTTACTATTAGTTTCTCAATTAATTATAAAATCATTAGTTAATAAATTAGAAAATATTTTCAAAATCATTAAAATGCTAATTTTTTAAAATTAATAAATAAAAACAGTTTTCAAATTTTAATCAAGAAAAAGACCTTTTCTAATAAATCAAGAAACTTATTATTCATAAATAAACAAATAATTTCTAAATAAATAAAATAATAATTCTAAAAATAAAAATAAAAATAAAAATATTTTCTTAGTCAAATTGAGATAAATAAAATATTGGAATTAATTAGTTAAACTTCTTAAAATTAAAAAAAGAAGACACATTTCTTAATTTTAAGAAGTCTACTTAATTAATTCCAATATAATTTATTCTAATTCTAAAAAAACTTTTCTAAAATTTAAATTTAAGAATCAATCCTGTTATTAATCTTAATTAAATTAAGAAAATAATTAATTTTATATTGGGATTAAAATCTCAACTTAATTCGTATAATCTTATTATACTAATTATATCTAACATAATCTAAATATAAAAGATAATCCTTTTAAATCTTTCCTTGATTGTGACTACTGATTTTATAACTAATTTAATTTAAATTTATTTCAAATGAGTATAAAATTCTTTTTATTACGCAATTCATTCCTATTTTGTACATTTCAAGTTTTTTGGGCCACCAATATCCTGTGCAAATTGAAATAATTACAAAACCTACTTCATACAATTTCGCAAAAGCCAAGATCAATGAAGTTTTATAACATGACTAAAAAATATAATATAATAAAACAGGAATCATAATTTGTACCTTATTATAAAGTTTGATCATTTTCTTGTCATTTTCCTTAAACTGATTCTGAAGTTGACTCATATCAACCATCGTACCTGCACAAATGTATAGTCTTTAACAGCATCTATAGAATATGTTAAGAGAACTATGCAACTACTGCACAAATGGTTAGGTAGGGAGTAGTATTTATAATAAGCTTTGAGCATTTTAGTAATTTAATTTCAAGACCTTTTCTCTCTTCAACCTATTCTTTGTGTTACCTATTAATTTCTCAAATATGTTGTCAATAGATATGAATTATAGCCTTAAATCATAATTAGGATTAAATAAATTAAACTCCTTTAATTTATCTTTAATTCTCTTATAATAATTTATATTCATAGATCAAGATTAAAATCTAGTAAGACATTATGACATCTAATCTTTAGGAATGTCAAAGTGATTTGGACTAACCTTTTTATGCATTATTTTTTGGTATAATTCAATCACTTTATCATATAATGTTCCAATTAGATATAAAGTATGAAATTAATGTCTACTCTATTTGAGTTAAATCATAGTTGTTTTCCACCGTTAATAATTAATTCAATTAATGACATTTGAAAACTATTTTTAAAATATCATCCTACCTTAATCAAGGATTTCCTGAATTAATACTAATAAAATTGCAAATAAAATTTAATTTCATAATATATTTATTACATAATAGTAAATAATAAATAAGATGAGCAATTTCTCATTTCTATTTATAATCAATAATTTTATAAATGTTAATAATTAAATGGATTATTTATATTATTAATGAATGAAATTATAAAATTCTTATTATTTAATTTATCATATTATATTATTACCTTATTTAAAAAAGTATAAATAAATATTTAATTTTTGATATAAAGAATTTTTTCTTAATAGTAGTTAATAAATATATCTTAATTTTTCATATTTTTTTAGACCGAATAATAAATTTGTTAGTTTAAAATGATGGTAAATGAATTATTTCTTTAAATTTTATTTTATTATAAATAGTGCTAGTAAATAAGATGAAATATCACTAAAATCCATAATTTACATATTAAAACAAAATTTTAAACTAATTAATATAAATAATAAGATTCAAATATGATGAATTAACATAAAAATTGAAAATTGAAAATTATATTTATTAATATAAAATCATTAACATTAATTCCTAATTATTAATAAATATAAAATATAAATATAAATAAGAAATTAAGCATTTGGTTTAATTATATTATTGAATAAAATTAATAAAAGAAAATTTATTTTCATATTAATAAAAAACAATTTATCTGACATATATTGTTGATTTGTAATTTTCTATTCATTCTTTTTCGTACATGATTAGCCAATTTAATAGAAACACTAATTATATAGTTTTGTAAGTTTATAAGGCCCTCACAGATATTTTTAAAACACACAAAAATTTCCTAATCTTGACAAAATTACATAAAAGATTTGAATAAAATTTGACTATTACAATTAATTATACTAATTAAATTTCAATAAATCAATAACAAATAATAATAAAAATATTCCTAAAAAATCACTAAAATGATAATTTGATTTACTTATCTTTTTTATTGTAATCTTTAGTTTTAGTTTTCTATTTTTAATTTTTAATTTAAATAAAAATAAAAATATGTTTAATTATTAATATTAATGTAATTATATGTTTATTACTATTAGATAAAACTTAAATACAAAATAATTTTTATAAATTAAATAAATAGTTTAATATTTCATAAAATATCTGTAGTAAAAAATTATTAGTATTTTATTAAAATAAAAGAGTTGATAATTAATTTTAATTATCAAAACAAAATTTATTCAAAATTTATATTTTTTAACAATATTGTATATTTTTATTAATTAAGTAATATATATTTAATTGATAATAATTGAATTATAAGAAAAATAAGAAAATGAAAAAAGAGATGGCGTCACAAATAGTAAAAACCCACCGAGCCACCCACTGAATTGTGATTTACCCCGAAGGACACACAAGGAAAGTATGATAACCAACTAGCTAAAACAACACATTTGGATAGACCATCGACTAACTAAAGTCAGATTGTAGATTACTGCAGTGTCTGGTAGACTATTGTGGAACAACATAGGAACCTTGTGACTATCAGTAAGTTCCAAGTATGATGGCCGAGGCACGAAACCCTTCTCTCTACATGCACAACACTCTCAACTTGCCTCTTAGGAACCTTACACTCTCATAATACCTTTTCCCTTTTGTAACAATAGTCGCAACAGTATCTACACCCTTTTCCAATTGAACTCTAATCTCACAGCAAAATTGTTTTATGTAGTCATAGACTGTCTTAGACTTTTTAATACTCAAGATCCTTAGAAGAGGCAAGTGGGGCATACTTGTCTCTGTATAATGACAGATAGTAACATTATTCAAGACTTAAGCTTTCAGGACAGGAAGAACTTAGAGAGAATGAAAAACACTCAAACTAATATTCATTTAAATCAAACTTCTTCAAATTCTGTTGTGCTTATAATGAAGGAGAAACTTTGTTTTTATAGGCGAAGCAAGGGTATGAAAGTCAAACTTTCAAGAGACACACTGATTATAACTTTAAAAAAAGAAAGTAACTTTAAGTACAATCATTATAACTTTAACAAAGCTACTTAAAAAAGTAAACAACTTTTTAAAAAGTAAACAGTATGATGATAACAAAGAATCTTGTATAGTAGTTTGTAGGCCACAAAGATTCTCTTTCATCAAAAGAATCAAAAGTAAACTCCTAAAAAGACGAGTCTCACTTTAAAGTTCTAAACTGAGATCATTATCACAATCAGAGTCATATGTTAAGGCCATGTTATTGTCAATTTACTCAAGAATGTGGCTAATATTAGTTACAGTCCATGTAGAAAGTCCCAGGCTAGAAACAAAAGTGGGCTTTTGGATAGGGCTGGATGGTATGCTTTGTTAGAGTAGTGCTCTAAAGGTAATCACCTTTAGCACTTTTTTACAAACTTTATTTTGATTAATAAAGCAAAAGGAATTTTTCATTGATTTGATATTCATTTATATATGAACTGATATTGATCTTAAATCAAATTAATGAAATCCATGATACAAAACATAGCATAAAGAAAATCATGATGAGATTATAATAATGGGATTCCTATCATGTGCAATTATGTTAGTATCTCAGTAATCCCTAGTCATAAGATTAATAAGACAGGACATTATTAATCCAGAAAGACTAGCACATATGATACTCCTTGATTTGATCAAGCAGTGGATTTCATAAAGTGTAAGCATAAGATGTTTAGAGTTAATATGTGGATGCTTACTAAGGGTAGTAAGTACATCGGATGGCCCGTTATGAGATTATCATATGGATGATCTATCGAATGTCAATAATTAATCTCATCATAGCAATGGTGCAAATATCCTTAGACTTGAGATACTCAAGGATATCTTGGATGTAAATCATGTGCTTTGATACTATTCCTTGGTACCTCAAGACGAGGTTACTCTTAGAGTGGTGATTGGGTATAACTATTTGTATTCGAAGGTAATTGGGTAGCCAATAAAGGATTCACCACTCCTGATAGAAGGAGATGATACCGACAGTCTCTTGTTAAGGTCATTACTCGGGAGTCTCTGGCCAGAGCAATTGTGTGTCATAAAGAGAGTCTTCAATGACACATAGAGTAATGAGATCTTAGGAGAAGAACTAACATCACTTGGACTAGATGTGACGTAGTCAATCTAGTGGGAGTTGACACATAGCCCATACTCCGAACCAAGTAGGGTATAGTATGATGAAAGGACGAATTGCATGGTAATTGTCTATGGAAAGGTTCATGAGTTAGATAATTAACTATCAAAGAATTTGTGTGTTAATCCACTTATATTTCGGCAAATAGGCATCATGAAACCCTTCATGATGTGTTTGAATTAAGAGTTAATTCAAGAGCCTAAAATATCCAAAAACCTAAGGATCACACGCATAAAAGATCGGATGAAAAATAAGTATGTATAGCTTATTTTAAGCAGGCCACGATCGTGGCCTGACAGAAGCTGCGAAGTGACATATAAGTGAGTTCTTCACTTATATGCATGAGGTCCCTTCATTTCTTACACACTCAATTGATAGAGAAAGGGTTTTAGAAGAATTCTAGAGAGAATGAGAAGTGTTCTTAAGTTATCTTCATGCAAATTTATACAATTGTTGTATAAATCTTACATACATGCATGATAACCTTGATCCATCTCCCATATTGAACATCTACTTGAATCCATCAAGTTTGGTGTTCTAAAATCCTTACACATTGTTTCATCTTCCTTCTTTGCGTGTTCTTGGATGATCAAGAAAGGGTTTGGTGTTTCCAATAACCCAAAGAAGGAGAATAATCAAGAAAGGAGGAGATACATAAGGTAAAAGGTTTACATTTCATGTTCTTTTATACATATCTATACATGCATGTTTGATCTTGTGGATTTGAGGTTGATTCTGACACTTCCACTATATTCGTATACATGTGATGCATGCAACCATGGCTAACTCAACAGTGGTATCAGAGCATGTTTGTGCATGTAATAGATGATGTATTGAACATATGCAAAGTGTTTGCTAGGTTGTGACTGACTTGCATGTTGTTTTGAAAAACTTCGTGTAAATTCTAGAAAACTTTTTTTTCTATTTTTATTTCTTAGAAATGTTTATAATATGTTATATTATATTTTTGTAAAAGGATATTGCAATTGAATGTCATTTTCTATTTTATTTCGAATTAATATCCAGACTATTCATATGTTGATTCTTGGGATTTTCTGGAAAACTGATTGCATGTGCTGACTTTGAAAAAATTGTATTAATTCTAGAAATTTTTTTTTCTGTTTTTATTGCACCAAAATGTTTATAAGATGTTATATTATGTTTTTGTAAAAGAAAAATGCAATTGATTGTCATTTGCTATTTTATTACAAATTTAGTTTCAGTAGCATGTATAAAGTTCTGGAAATGCTGGAAATGTGATGAACATTCCTGCATGAAAAATTCATATTAATCTTTTTAAAAATTGTTTTTATAAATTTTATGCATGAACATACAAGATGTGATGTTGTCACTTGTATGAGATGCATGACACTTGTTATTAAAGTGGTTATTGTAACATCCCCTCACCAATTGCCATGAATAGGAGTGTATAAATGAATAGTGACATATGCATGCATTCATATA
>JANZXP010127712.1:0-16110 GCA_027576715.1 Erythroxylum flavicans
GTTGATTAATACATGAACTCTTTAATAGTTAATTATCCACATACGAACCTTTCCATAGATAATTACTGTATAATTCATCTTTTCACCATACTATACCCTACTTAGAGTATGTGTTATGTGTCAACTACCACTAGACTGACTACATTACATCTAGTCTAAGTGATGTTAGTTCTTTTCTTGGGATCTCATTACTCTATGTGTCATTGAAGACTTTCTTTATGACATGTAACTGCTTTAGCTAGAGACTCCTGAGTAATGACCTTGATAAGAGGCCATGGGTATCATCTCCTTCTATCAGGAATGGTGAATCCTTTATTGGCTACCTAATTACCTTTGAATATCAACAGCTGTACCTAATTATCACCCTAAGAGAGACCTCATCTTAAGGTAACAAAGAAGGATGTCAAAGCACAAGATTAGTATCCAAGATATCTTTGAGTACCTCAAGTCTAAGGATATTTTCACCATTGCTATGATGAGATTGATCATTGACATTTGATATATCATCCATATGGTAATCTCATAGTGGGTCTTCCTTTGTACTTACTACTCTTAGTAAGCATCCACATGTTAACTCTAAACATCTTATGCTTATAGTTTGTGAGATCCATTGCTTGATCAAATTCAAGGAGTATAACATGTGCTAGTTTATCTAGATTAATAATGTCCTGTCTTATTACTCACATGACTAGGGATTATTTAGATGCTAACATAATTGCACATGATAAGAATTGCATTATTATGATCTCATCAAGCTTTCTTTTATGCTATGTTTTGTATCGTGGAATTCATTAATTCAATTTAAGATTTCCACCAATTTATATATAAACGAATATCAAATTAATGAAAATTGCCTTTCACTTTATTAATCAAAATAAAGTATATAAAAAAGTGCTAAAGGTGATTATCTTTAGAGCACTACTCTAACAATCTCTCACTTGCACTAAAGCCAATCGCCTTTATATCTAATACCACAAGTGAGTATACTAGAATCAAATTCATTTAAGGAAGTGGCTTAGTCAAAGGATCAACGATGTTCTGAACTGTTCACATCACCTCTGTCAAATATCTCCCTGATTAGGTGATATCTCCTGAGTACGTGTTTGGACCTTTGATGAGACCTTGGTTCTTTGGCTTGAGCAATAGCCCTATTTTTGTCACAGTATAACAATATTGGGTCTACTATGCTCGGAACCACTCCAAGTTCCATAACAAACTTCTTGATCTAAATAATTTCTTTTGCCGCTTCCGCAGCTGCAATGTACTCTGACTCGGCTGTTGAATCTGCAGTTGTTTTTTGTTTGGAAGTCTTCTAACTGACTGCTCCACCATTCAATATGAAAACATAACCTGACTAGGATTTGGAGTCATCCTGGTTAGATTGAAAACTGGCACCCATATGTCCGCTCACTACGTGATCTCCATTTCCATATATCAAGAATACATCCTTACTACTTCTCAAGTACTTTAGGATATTCTTCAAAACCACCCAGTGACACTCACTAAGATCTGATGGATATTTGCTCATAACACTTAGAGCATACGATATATCAGGTCTTGTACATAACATAACATACATGATTGATCCTATTGTCGAAAAATACAGGATCATACTCATGCAAATCCTCTCATCTTGTGTATTGGGACATATAGATTTCGAGAGTTTTATCCTATAAGTCATAAAAAGAAACCCTCTTTTAGACTACTCCATGCTAAACCTCTTTAGCACTTTATCTATGTATGTCGACTGTGAAAGACTTAGCAACTTCCTTAATCTATCTCTATAGATCTTTATTCCCAAAATATATGTTGCTTCTCTAAGGTCTTTCATGGAAAAATTCTGGGATAACCAAAATTTGACTGATTGTAAACTTGAGACATCATTTTCTATTAGTAATATGTCATCCACATATAACACAAGGAATATGATAACACTCCCACTGACCTTTTTGTACACACAAGGTTCATCATAATTTTGCGAGAAACTAAACTCTTTGATTATCTCATCAAATCAGATGTTCCAACTCCTAGATGCTTGCTTCAATCCATAAATATAATTATGAAGCTTGTATACCCTTTTACTATCTTTTGACATAAAGCCCTCAGGTTGTATCATATACACATTCTCAATTAGGTTTCCATTCAGGAAATTCGTCTTCAAATCCATTTTCCATATTTCATAATCATAATGAGCAGCAATGTCTAGGAGTATTCTAATGGATTTAAGCATGGCTACGGGGATAAATGTCTCGTCATAGTCAACTCTTTGTCTTTGACGATATCCTTTAGCAATTAGTCTCACTTTATAAGTAATCACATTATCATCCATGTCGATTTTCTTCTTAAAAATCCACTTTCACCTTATGGGTTTTAGCCCTTCGGGTGGGTTAACCAAAGTTCATACTTAGTTTTCATACATGGAATCCATTTCAGAATTCATGGCTTGAAGCCATTTTTTAGGTTCTAAACTCTTCAAAACCTCTTTATAAGTTGTAGGCTTATCGTCTTCTATGAGCAATACGTCATTTTGTTTACTTACGAGAAATCGATATCTCTCTGTAACATTGCATATCCTACTTGACCTATGAATATTTTGTGTGTTAGAAGGTTCAACTAATGTCTCATCTATGTGAACAACAATTTCAGGTTCAAGCAATTGATCTACGTCTTTTTGAACATCATGAACTTCATCAAGTTCAACTTTGCTCCCACCGTCTTCTCTTAGAATAAACTCTTTCTCTAAAAAGATAACTTTGAGACAAACACCTTTTACTCTAAAGAATTGTAGATCTGATATCCAATTGTTTCCTTAGGATATCCTATAAACAAACATTTATCAGATTTCGCTTCAAGTTTGACTGATTGAATCCACTTCATGTAAGCTAGATAACCCCATACTTTCATATGAAAAAGATAGGGCTAGTTGTTAGTCCATATCTCATAAGGAGTAACTTCAGCTGCCTTTGAAGGGACTCTGTTTGTCACATAAATAGCAGTCTCGAGTGTATAGCCCTAAAAAGATTTCAGTAGATTTACTAAGGCCATCATTGACCTTACCACGTCTAATAAGGTTCGGTTTTTCTTTCAGCCACCATTATGTTGCGGTGTGTAAGGTGGAATCCACTCGGATACTATCCTATTATCTCCGAGATAAGTTAAAAACTCCTTGTTTAAGTAGTCACCAATTCAATCTGATCGAAGTGTCTTAATACTTCTACCCAGGACTTGTATCTCATTAGATACGCATACCTATATCGTGAATAATCATTAATAAAAGTAATGAAGTATATAAAACTATCTCTGGCATGAATAGATATCGGACCACATATATCAGAATGTATTAGGTCTAATAACCCTTTCACTTGTTCACCTTTTCCATTAAAAGGTAATTTAGTCATCTTATTTAATAAGCAAGATTCACATGTGTCATATAATTCATAATCAAATGACCCTAAGCTACCATTCTTGTGTAGCTTAATCATGCGTTTCTCATTTATATAGCCAAGTCGACAATGCCATAAGTAAAATGATTTTTAGTTATCTCATTTTTGTCTTTCATTGTCATTGATATTTAAAATTGGATTACACATATCTAATATGTAAATACCATTGCACAATGTAGTAGTACCATACAATATTTCGTTCAACTTAATTGAATAATCATTGCTTGAAAAAATGAAATAAAATCTCGCTTTATTAAGACATAAAACAGATACAATGCTCTTTGTCATAACAGGTACATAATAGTAATTATCCAAAACTAATTCTAGCCTACTAGGAAGATACAAAACATATGTTCCTATGGTTAATGCAACAACTCTTGCTCCCTTTCCCACATGTAGGTTCATCTCCCCTTTCTTAAACGGTCTACCATCCCTGAGACCCTGCATATCAACATATATGTGTGAGCCACATCCAGTATCTAATACCCAAATGTTATGATCATAATTAGTGTTAACCTCAATGACAAATAACATACCTAAAGTAGATGGTGGGGCATCTAATGCATTCTTCTGCTTCAGTGACTCCTGATAAGCTTTGCAGTTCCTTTTCTAATGTCTTTCCTTGTTGTAATGGAAGCATATCCCCTTTGACGTTGTCTTCTTTGCCTTCTTCTTGGCTACACCTCCTATTGGCTTCTTGGACTTCTTTTTCTTCTTTTGGTTCTTCTTTCAAGAACTAGAAGGAGAATCCACCAGCATCACAACCTTAATGTCTTTCTTGACAATTTGCTCAGTTGATTTGAGTAGATTAATCAGCTCAGGTATTGATGTGGATATTTAGTTCATCTGATAGTTAAGCACAAATTGTGAATAACTATCAGTCAAACCAGTCAAAATTAGGTCTATACTTAATTCATAATCCATTACAAAACCCAAACTGGCTAACCTCTTAATGTATCCATGCATATTCAGTGCATATTGCTCTAGAGATGATCCTTCAGCCATCTTAGAGTAGAAAAGTAACCTAGAGGTCTCAAACCTTTTAAACTGAGCTTGCTCATTAAACAGTTCCTTTAGATGGTAGACTATGGTATGAGCATCCACAGCCTCATGCTGCTTTTGCAGTTCTGGTAACGTAGAGGCCAGCATTATACGGCTGGCCAACTCACTTTCATCTAGTCGCTTCTTGTAAGCTTTCTGATCCTCATCAGATGCATCAGCAAAAGGGGGATTGGGAAGTGGTTCATCTAGGACATATCTTAGTTTCTAAGATTTGAGAACAATTCTCAAATTCCATAGTCAATTTAAAAAGTTAAGTTCCGTGAGTTTATTGGAGTCTAATAAAGAGCGTGGGTTCACACTAGAAGAAGACATCGTGGCGATTCAATAACCTAGAAGAATGAGAGAAAGTGTTAGAATGTACACTAATGCATATTTATAAGGACTTTAATCACATACATTATGGGTCTCACTATTTTTATTCAAATCCATAGCCCTCATTATGAATTCAAGAAAACTTATAATTTTCTTAATGGGTCGATATCTAATATCACCAAGAATGTCCTTGAGCTTGCTCAACAAGCCACCTTAGGTTAATCAGTAGGTATCACTCATACCAATTGCATTCAGTTATGCAACTATTGACTTATGCCATCAACTGTTGATTTGGCACACTTGTTGGGTTATCAACTCTTGATTTGTATACATCCCATTTATATAACCCAACTTTGCCTCTATCCACGTTGACCTTGGGTTTGCCTAACAAATCAACGCTTTCAGTTAGGAACAATCCATTAATCCAGAAATCTAATTTCCATGGTTTGAACATATTCATGTAGAGCGGGCTTGGATTTGCCCAACAACCCAACTCTAAAAGAATTCTGGTTCTTGCCATATCAATGGAAGGTATAAGTCCTAATATTTCAGTCGAGGGATTTGTTCTTTGGTCTCATCAATAATTGGATGATATTGTATATATATATTCAGATTATGGAAAACTCAATCAAATTGAGCCTATATCCATAACCACCCTTAAAATGCATCTAATACATATATCATAGAAAGGAGGTATAATTTGAGGTTGTGACTTGACTATGCATCAAAAGTTCATGATTCGATTCAACTCTTAAACCGAATCAGGTACTAGAGTTAGTCTCAACTAATTCAAATTATGAGTATGATTTAATTAAGAACCTAAATTTAATTATTTTGATGTCCAAATTAAACACTTTAATTCTAGTATATATACCTTTTTCTAGTCACACTAGAAATGCTATGCTCTACTTGGATTAATTCTAAATTAATCCCTAGGGTTTTTAAAAATCCTGTACATCAATTAGTCGTCTATAATATCCCTAGGTCATCTTAAATTTATCAAAACAATTTCGACACAAGCTAAAATTATTTTGATGGATAAAATCATCAAGATAAATAAGTTAACCTATTAGACATTAAAAGGATCGATTCGATGTTCAAAAAATTTTTGGAACCCTAATTTCTAAGTACATGTACTAAGCATGTTACTACCATCAAAATAATACATTTCTTATTTGATAAAATCCTTATTAAGGTCTTATAATCAAAACACATACACTATAAGTCATTGATTAAGTCAACTCCATTAGCTTTCAAAAAGCTGATAAATGTTAACTTTGACTTAATTTATTAATTGAATCAAATTCAATTAATTTTGAAAAATTCCAGAGTCTTATACACATTCTAAATGTGCCTAATAAAAAATTCTAGAGACTAATTCTTAGGAATTATTTATTAATTAATAGGAATTAGCCAGCACATTACAAGTCTATGACACTTGTCATATTACTTCTAACACTAGTCATACTTTACATCATGCATGCCTAAGATAATCACTTTAACAATAAGTGTCATGCATCTCATACATGTGACAAAATCTTATATTGTATGTTCATGCATAAAATTCATAAAAACAATTTTTATAAAAATTAATATGGAATTTAGAAGCATTCATGTTCATCAGATTTCTAAAATTTCCCAGATCTTCATACATGCATTAGGTTGAAACTAAATTTGTAATAAAATAGCAAATGACATTCAATTGCATTTTCCTTTGAAGAAAACATAACATAATACCTTATAAACATTTATGTGAAAGAAAATCAGAAATTTGTTTCTATAATTATTACAAAAATTTCAAAATCAGCATATGCATTCACTTTTCTAGAAATTCCTAGAAATCAACATATGAACATACTTGATATTAAATGTAAATAAAATAGCAAATGACATTCAATTGCAATTTCCTTTGACACAAACATGATATAACACCTTATAAATATTTTTGTGAAACAAAATTAGAAAAAATTATATAATTTACACGAATTATTCCAAATCAATACGCATATCAGTTACAACCCAGCAAACACTTTACACATTTTCAATACATCGCATAATACATGCATAAACTTGATTTGATACCACTTGTAGGGGTTTAGCCATTTATATATGCATCACATGCATGAGAATGTAGTGGATGTGTCAGAATCTAAATTCCGACACCATGATAACCCCTATAAGCCAGAATCACACATGCATGTATATGATTCTTAAGAACATGAAAATTTAAACACTTGTACGTTTAAATTTCTCCCCCTTTCTTGATTCTTCTCCTTGTTTAGGTTATTGCAAATGCCAAACCCTTTCTTGATCACCTAAAACACGTTGTCATGACATGGAATCATATCGAGCACATGACAACCGCCACATACCCAGACTAAGGATACTTATGGTACCCTTCACTCGACTATGCAAGGCTAAGTGAATATCTTTAAAGCATTTGGACAACACAACTACTGTATTTTGAAAATCACAAAACTAAATAAAAAAACCTGTAACTTCTATATTCACATTAAAATTCTACCGCAACTATTGGACTTTTAGGTCCAGTCAAGAGCAATCTCAATGATAATACAAAAGTTTATACATAAGGTCATTTAAAAACCACAAGATAGTCAAGATTTAATTTACAAAATTATAAAGCATATCGACATAATCATGAGCTACTATATAACAAAAGTGCAAAACAGAGGCTACCAATATGCAGTACTGCCCCAAAAATGATAAAAGACCACACGATCCACTCAAAGATTCAAGCTCACCAAATTAACCTGCATGGTTAGGAAGTAGAAGGGGTGAGTACACTATATATTCAGTAAACAGGAAAAAACATATATCGCAAACAAAACTCGGTACATATCAAGACGGTCTAAATAACCTAAGGACGGTTTTACGCATCTAACATGCATATAACTACCTATGAAGTGAACATACATGATATAGAAACACACAGGCCTAGTTTATGACTTATCCCATACTAGTTAGGAACCACATAGGCCTAGACTATTAATCACTCATTCAGGGAACATAGGTTTCAGTTCCAGTACATAAGAGAAGAAAAGGATCACATGTAAAATCAAATCTTGTCAGGAAGCCAAATTTTAGAATAAGTCAAAATAGCTATATGTGTCGCCACTTGTTGGCCAAACTAGTGTGCACATCCACCGATTCTTAGTATGGCTTGACTTTCATCCGTGTTGAGTCTAGACTATTGTTGATAAGAACGTCATAACCCTAGGTGATTACCTCGTCGGTGACCAGCCCTCTAGGTGTGCAATCACCCGCAGTCCCGTAGAAAGGTGTCGACACGAGGACTTGACTTTTATGTACCAGTGTTAAAGGGTACAGGGGTCGCTAAATCTGTTGTGCCTAGCACACAAATAGCCAATCGTAATATCACCAATCACAAAAATCATATACAAATATTTAGTACTAAAATCAAGTAAGGTACCATGCCTTTAATTATCGGTCCAACCAATAAAATGGAACCTTGCTATGGCTCTAAGCCAAAAGAGAACATATACACGCAACATATATGACTCAATTATGCATATGTAAGTTCCAAATCATTATTTCATATAATGAAAGTCATATTTTGCACTCTAAGTGCAAAGTTGTTCAAAAATGTAGTTTCAGAAAATAAAACATTGTCCTTTGTACTTCAAATGTAGGTTTGTTGAAAACAATATCATTCCTTTAAATACAAAATAAAAACATCAGTTTCACTCCAAGTGCAAAGAGTTATTTAAAACATTGTCGTTTATTAAATATATAAGTACACTAGGATCTATTTGAGATTCAATTCTACTATGCATTTCCTAGGTTCAAAATTCACATACAAGTGATTATGGAAGTCTTGGGTTGTCCTAGTCCTATTTGAGAGATATGTTTTTCCCAACTCATCTCAAAAGAAAGTAAACACTCCTTTAACTTCAATAATCCTCAGTACAAACTCCTCGCTCGATAGCTCCCAAGCCTTTATACATATAATATACAATGTATTTACTACTTAAATATGTACCTTATATTTATACACCATCACATAAGTGTATAAAACACAAAATCATTATTTTTAAGTTATAGGGTTTAACCATTAAGCTTCTCACATGGTTACTTCCCTTATTATTCGCATACGCTTTCTTTTGCATTTTCTAAGGCATTTAATGCCTTTGATCTAATACTTACACATTTCAAAGCATAATTAAGTACATTTTTATCTAAACACATTAGGTCACTACTCATCAATCTATGCAAAAATTCAAGTTTACTCTAAGTAAACATGAAAACCTTTTTCCAATGCACACCATTACAATCTTTAAGTCATAAGCTAAGTTCACTAAGGCATTTTATCAAACAACTAATGTGCATGACTTTCAAGTCATATTTTCAAGACTTTATCATAGTAATTCATGCTCCTATCTTGTTATATAACAAGCACTTCCAAACAACAACACATTTCACTACTCCATTAAATCCAATTTCCTTCATTTAAATCATCAATTTCAAAAGATATTTAAATTTTTGCAAACTTTCACCAAAGAGAGTGTATCTTAGTTTTGGCTTAAGGAGACTTCTTTATGACACATTTCATTCATCTAAACTATGTTTCATGCATAGTCAAGCATGGAAAACAACATATCTTAACACCAAACTGAAAATCATAATGTATAGAGAGATGAGACAAAATTTACCTAAATTTTCCTTTCGTGTTATCTTAAAATCCTTTAAGACTTTCTCAAATCTAATGACAGATTTGAGTTCCTTGATACCAAATTAACTTAGACCACTTTGATTTGGGTTGGAGAATTAAAAAAATGGTGGAAATTGGGTGATGGTCGAAAGTGTTCTTCTTCTCCTCTCTTCTCCTTTCTTCTCCTTTCTTTTAATTAAAACAAAGTGTTTTAATGCTAAGTGGTGGGGTATACGGCACACACAAGGAAGAAAGTTCTAGAATATTGACTCTTCTTTGGCCAAACAAGGTGAATTTACCTTTTTGCCCTTAGCTTATATGAATTACCATTATACCCTTTAAACTTTTCCTAAATTTGCAATTAAGCCCAAAATTTGTGAATGATTAAAACTTTTATTTTCACTTTGGTCCCTGAACTTTTGAAAATTATAATTAAGCCACTTAACTTTATAAAATTACATATTGGTCCTAAGAATTGAAAAAATTACTTTTAAATCCCTTATGTAAATCAACTTTTTCAATTAAGCTTTCTAGGTGTCCAATAAGTCTATAAATCATGTCTAATCGCCTTTAAGGCATTAGAACACATTTAACTTGGCCAATATGGCCATATCTATCCAATGGACTCAGTTTTACGCACTTAGAAACTTATATGTCAATAATCTCCAAGATTTTGCATACCGATGAACTCTAAGTTTATGTAAGAGTATATAACATTATATATCACTGACATATATACTGAAAGGATTCAAATATATATACAACCATGTATATATCAATATACAGTAGTATCTCTAAGTATAGATCAATACAAAAGGGCTCAAAGAGTCTAGCGTTACAAGTTCTCTCCCCCTTAAAAGAGTTTTTTCCTAGAAACTCCTAAGTTGAGGATACAAATAAATGGGGGATACTAACATCTCATAACATCCTCTGTCTCCCATGTCATCTCCTCGGCCCTGTTTCTCTTCTAAAGAACTTTGACCGTGTGAACTTCCTTGTTACATAACCTCTTTATCTTCCGATCTAGAATCTGGATTAGTTTTACCTTAAGACTCAAGTCTTCTCTTAGCTCCACTGGAGGTGTCTCCAAAATATGAGATGGGTCTGGTATATACTCCTTAAGCATCGAGACATGGATCATTTTATAGATCCTATCCAAATCTGATAGCAAATTTAACAAATATGCCACAACACCATACACTCTTGGATACAGAAAGGTCTGATATATCAAAGATTCAGCTTCCCTCGACTTTAGAATCAGATAATACCTTTCCACGGTGATATCCGAAGGAAAACCATATCACCAACTACAAATTCTAATGGTCGTCGTCTCTTTTCCACATAATTCTTTTTACAATCTTAGGCAGCTTTCATTTTCTGCCGGATGACTTGTACTTTCTGAGTGGTAATCAATTCGACTACTTTGACTTTGGCTGTACCAACCTCATCCTAACATAAAGTTATCCTGCATTTTCTCCCATAAGGTGCTTCATATAGTGGCATACCGATATTTTTCTGATAACTATTGTTATAAGTAAATTCTATTAAAGGCAAGTGCTGGTCCTATCTTCTTTGGAACTCCATCACACATGTTCTCAACATGTCCTCTAGTATCTGAATGGTACTCTTTGACTGACTATTAGTCTGTGGGTGAAAACTAAACTTTAGTTTATTCCCCAAAGATTCCTGGAATTTCGGTCAAAATCAGAAGGTGAATCTCAAATCCTTAACTAATATTATAGAAACTAACACCCCGTTCAGCTTCATAATCTCATCGATATACAGCTTTGCCAATTTCTACAACAAATAGGTTATGCAGATAGGTAGAAAATGAGTAGATTTCATTAATCTATCCACTATAACCTAAATAGCATCGTGATACTTTGATGTACGAGGTAGTGTAACTACAAAATCCATTATCACGTGCTCCCACTTCCATTCTGAAATAAGCAAAAACTGTAACATACCTGCTAGCTTCTGATGCTTTGCCTTTATCTGTTAATAGGGAAGGCATTTGGCCACAAATTCTACTATCTCTCTCTTCATCCTTAGCCACTAATAACTCGCTCTAGGAGTTCGATACATCTTGGTGTTACTAGGATGCATAACATAAGCCTAATTATGAGTTTCTTCTAAGATAGCTCACTTAAGACCTTTGTCATCTGACACACTATCTCTGAGGACTAATAACCTGTTTTCTCTCAGTCAAAACCCCTCATCCTCTTTGGATGGTAATTTCTCTCAAATGACCTTTAACTCATGATCATCAGCCTGTGATCTCCTGATCTCATCAAATAATGTTGGCCAAACTTCAAACCATGCTTGCAGTTTTTCGTCATCTTTAGATACTGAGGGTCTAACCCCAAGGCACCATATACTCATCAAATGAGTCATATAAGAATTTTGTCTGACAGTTACTGCCGAACAGGACTTACGACTCGATGCATCGGCTACCATATTTTCTTTTCCCAGGTGATAGTCAATCACTAAGTTATAATCCTTAATTAATTCCAACCATCTCTTTTGTCTGAGGTTTAGCTCCTTCTGTGTCATTAGGTTCTTCAAACTCTTGTAGTTGGTGTATATACGACAAGTTTTCCCATAAAGATAGTGTCCCAAAATCTTGAGCGTAAATACCACCGCTACGAGCTCCAAATCATGAGTAGGATAATTTTGCTCATGCTTCTTCAATTATCTAGAAGAATATACGATTACTCGCCCAACTTGCATAAGTATACAGTCAAGTCCCTAACGACTAGCATCACTGTATACCTTATACCCAACTCCTTAGGTAGGTAGAGCAAGCACTAGTGCAGAAGTCAATCGTCTCTTCAGTTCTTGAAAACTCGCCTCACATTTGTCATCCCACTAAAATTTTACCCCCTTCCAGGTAACCCTCAACAAAAGGGCTACAAGTATTGAGCAACTCTTAACAAATCTCCGATAATAACCAGTTAACCCTAGAAAGCTATAGATTTCTATCACATTCTTAAGCTATCCCCACTCAAGTATAGCTTCCACTTTTTTTAAGTCTACAAAAATACCTTCTCCTGATATGACATGCCTAAGGGATCCCATCTCCTTCAGCCAAAATTCATACTTTGAAAACTTCGCGTACAACTGTCTTTCACGAACTATTTGCAACACAATCCAGAGATGTCTAGCATGCTCCTCCTTACCCTTAGAATAAATCAGAAGGTCATCAATGAAGACTATGACAAACTGATCTAAGGATGGAACACCCTGTTCATGAGATCCATAAATGTTTACAGGTGCATTTTTCAGTCGAAACGACAACACTAAAAATTTATAATGTCCATACCTTGTCCAGAAAGCAGTCTTATGCTCATCATTTTTAACAATCTTCAACTGATGGTACCCAGACCTCAAATCTATCCTTGAGAATACTGTAGCTCCTCTCAACTGATCAACATAAGTCATCGATCCTAATGAGTGGATATTTATTTTTAATGGTAACCTTGTTTAACTGTTGATAATCAATACATAAGTAGAGGGTCCCATACTTCTTCTTGACAAACAATACTGGTGATCCCCACAGTCAACGAGTTAGTCTGATGAAGCCCTTGTCCAATAACTCTTACAACTGAACCTTCAGCTCTTTCAATTCTGCTAGTGCCATGCAATACAGTGATATAGATATCGATGTTATCCTTGGGACTAAGTCAATAGCAAAATTAAACTTTAGATCAGGTGGCAATCTAGGTAACTCCTTAGGGAAGACATCAGGGAACTCGCATACAATAGGAACATATCTAAGTTCGACCCTCTTTACTGAAGTGTCAATCACATATGCAAGGTATTCCTGACATCCTCGATGAATCAACCTCTTAGCCTTGACCACTGATATCAAACAACTTGGGAACATCTGTCGGTCATTAGTATCGGGACTCTACCCTGAATGTTAGACTCCGCCTCTTTCTTATAACAATCAACCCTAGTGCGATGCCTCTCTAACTAGTCAATCCCCAATATTGATAGTTGTGAATTATTCAATGTTTTTCTAAGTATTTGGCATATGTTTCTTGCATAATAGTTTATTATTGTTGTATTTTAGGAATCATTTTGTATGTTTTTGTTTAGTTTGATTTTCATTGTTGTTCTTGTATGTTTGATGTTAATTTAGGGTAAGAATTAATCATTTTTATGTAGGAATGAAGATTGAGCAACTTGGAGATTAAGCTAGAGACCAAAAAGGAGAAGAGAAGAGGAAGCATTCTATTTCAAGATCCCACGATCGTGGGAATCATGCTAATTCCCATGATTGTGGGAAGTTTATTCCGAGAACATATGTGCAGTTTGTTAAAATTTTAGGTTTTTTGGACTATATAAGATATAAAACTCCTATGGAAGAAGGAGGACGAAAATCCTCTATAGAGAACAGCCTCCTTAAGTGAAAATTACAAGTTTTGAGTCTTAAGAAAGGTGAAGATTCAAGGATCATTAATCATAATTGGGAAAATAGCACATAGACACTAGAATTTCCAGATTTTGGTAAAGAAGAGAAGGAGTTTTCTTTAATTAATTTTCTGTCATTTTTATCTCTTTTAGCCATTGTAAGATGGACTAGTTAAATGTTGGTGATGTTATGGAGATCATGAGTGGCTGATTTTTTTAGGGATTACTTTTGAACCATTTGTTAAACTTCTATTTTATTGATTTGAATGAAAGATACCTTTGATGAATGTTGATTATATATATATCTTGCAATAGATTGAGAGATTGAGTAGGGTAATTTGTGTAGTATTGTACAACAAGAGTTAGCAACCTATAAACTTACATTCATCACGTTAATTGATTAGTTGAAAAAGAGATCTTATCTAATTTAATTAATCACCCATAGGATAATAACTAGTTAAATTGGTGGAGTTATTTGGTAGACTGAGAGACTGCTTAATCAACTTCATTTAATTAGATTAGGGACAATTAATTATACCTTAAGAGTAGTTCATATAATTAGACATCTTAGGTGAGATATAATTCGATTAATAAAATAGGAGGGATACAAAATAAGGAGAAAATGATCTCTAGTTGTTTAAAACCTTGAATTCTAATTTTTTTTGCATTTTGTTATTTTCTATTGTTCATTGTTAGTTATTTAATTTTAATTTAATTTTCCAGTTTATTTTTAGTAAACAATTTCGTTTCTTAAACAAAGCATAATCTGAATTAGGTGGTGTCTAGGCATCAATTCCTGTAGTATCGATATCTACTTTTTAACTACAAGTCATGACTCGTAAACTTGTAGTTTTTGAGTGTAAAACTAGTAGACTATTTTGCAAATTCAATCAACAAGTTTATGGTACCATTGTCGGGGATTGTTTGTTTAGCTTTTTGTTTAATTTAGATTACTTTGATTTAAGAGTTTTTGATACTTTTCCCTGTGTATTTATAAGTGCATGAACACAAGGAGCACAGAAATATCTATGGAAGTTAATGAAGATGAGTTTCCTGATATTAAAAGACACGAAATAGAGTTAAGAAGAACGAAGAGTCAAAATCTTACACAAAGAGATATAGCTGAAGAAGGAGAGCAATGAGGAGCTGAGAGGACACTGATGAACCTTATGAGGTGAGGATTCAATCCTCAAGGAGTTGCGAGGTTAGTGGTTCAAGCTAATAATTTTGAGATGAAGCCGACACTCATCAACATATTACAGAATAGTGTGCAATTATATGGGTTATCCAAGGAGGATCTGAATGCCCACATCATTAATATTTTGGAGATTTTTGACACTTTTCAGTTTAACGTAATGTCTGATGATGCAATAAAGTTAAGATTGTTTTCTTTAACTTTGAAAGATCGGGCGAAGCTGTGTTTCAACTCACTTAATTCGAGGCAATTACTACTTAAGAGCAGTTAGCCTAAGCATTCCTCGTGAAGTACTTTCCATTGACCGAGACAATGAGGATCATTAAGGAGATCACAAATTTTTACCAAAATGATGGGGAATCTCTCTATGAAGCCTAGGAGAGATTTAAAGAGTTATAAAGAAGTTGTCCTCACCATAACCTTCTGAGAGAGTTCCTACCGTAGACGTTTTATAATGGCATGAATCTGAGCATGAGAGGAACTATAGATGCATCCACTGGAGGTTCTTTAATACCGAAGACTGTTGAAGTAGCTCATGATCTTTTGGAAGAGTTGGCAAGTAGTAGTTGCATGTAGTCAAGCGAGAGGAGTAGACAAAGGCAGAAGGAGCGAAAAGTTATGATTCTTATTGAATCTATTACTACTTTGCAGGCACATATTATAGCCCTTACAAAGTAATTGAACAACCTACATGGAGCATCTTCATCTATAGCTAAGGTGATGTAAGTACAATGTGAGCTATGTGAGCAGAACAACTATAGCTCAGCCGAGTGTTTTTTGTTAGGAGTCGGTGGTACTAAACAAGTAAATTACCTTGGCCAGTCGCATAGAGGTAACAACATGTACTCAAATACTTATAATTCGGGGTGAAAAAACCACCTAAATTTTTCTTAGAGTACTAACAATGTAGTGATAGGTGTGCATTAGGATATGTTTTTATAGGTAATTGACATGTGTTTTCTAGCATAATTGTTGATTATTGTTCTAGTTTA
>JANZXP010127747.1:0-16107 GCA_027576715.1 Erythroxylum flavicans
TGCATATATGAATGCATGCATATGTCACTATACACTTATACACTCCTATTCATGGCAATTGGTGAGGGGATGTTACAATACAATTCCTCTGATTAAATCTACGGTGATCAATCATCAGTCAAAGATTAATAAAAAAATAATAAATTTAACCAAATCATAATAAAATCATAAAAATTCACAAAAAAGGATAAGGGTGATAATATTTAGAGAGAGAATGTCTCCCTTCTCACTAAGATTTTCAGACCACCCGTTTAGTTTTTTCTTTAAACCATTTTTTTATTGTTGGTTCTTTACTTTTTTAGTTAATCTTTTTCCTATATAGTTTTCAAAGATTGCTTTTTACCTTTTTTCCGTACAGACATAGTCTCAAAACCTTTATTCCTTAACCACTCTACTCTTCCACCATACGTCCTGAGATCTCCTTTTGTTTTACTTCCTCCAAACCTAAACTATATCCTAGCCTTATTCTTTTACCAAGACCTAGACTAATCCAATATTTATCTCTCAGCTCTTTGGTAGCTGTTAATTCCCCTTTTTCCTCTAATCCCCCTCTTCTCTCTTCTCCTTCTCATTTTCTTCCTCTTTCTTTGAAATCCAATTATTTCTCCTCTTCTAAGGCTTTAAATCCATTGTTAAGTGATGGTGAACCATCAATGAAACTCTACCTAATTCTTGATGTTAAAAAATCTTCAATAATATCCCCTCCCTTGGAAAAACTACAAGCTAGAGTAGCAAAGTGCAAAACTACTTTAGTGTGGTTTTTTCTTGATAAAAGACATTCATATCCTTTAACCAAAGCTTATATTAATGTCTACTCTAGTTTGAGTTCAATTATATTACTTCTCTGCCATTAGCTATCGATTCAATTAATGACATTTGTAAACTATTTGCAAAACATCATTCTACCTTAGCCAAGAAATTTTCTGAATCAATACTAATCGAGAACAACGAAACATTCTCCCTAATTGCTTTAAGGTGATGAGTCCTATCTTCATCACACAACTACCTCCATATAGTTTATGCTATTTATAATGACTACCAATTGAACGACTTATGATTAGATAGGTCATAGGTTGTATCAAAACATAGCAATCTCTATATAAGATAACTTTGGAGACCTCAAGTTAAAGGATCACTTATATAATCATCACAATGAGAATTCCATAGACGTAAAAGTAATGCTCCAAATGGCTTTCTCATATTCAATTTACTCAATGAACTTGTTCTCTAACAAGCACCTACACATTTGTTTAAGTATCTCCATACTTTACCCTATGAGATTGACTACCTTTTTCATAAGGAAAAACAAAATATGTGCTATTCCTTTTTACGTTCTATTAATGTCTAGTATTAATAGAACAATGAATAGGAAAATTTTAGGGATAATACATAAATTAAATATCAAATCATAAATATAATCTAATTATAATTTGATTTACAATGTATAATTATCCCATGGACTTTATCATATACATCTAAACATGAATAAGATAAAGAATGTCTTTAAATTATTTTCCCATTAAACTATAACCAATAGATTGGCTGTAGGGCATAAACTAACACTTCATATGTGTGTAGATTCTCTTCTTCATCAGTATTGTCACCTACTGTAAACCGCACTTACTTCAACATTGCACATCCTTTCCTTCCATCCACCATCTTAACAATCTTCCAGTCATAACAGCTGCCTAGATCAGACACTTTTTACGTTACCTTTAGCTAGTTCTAACCACAAGTGGCCTCACCATGGTTCTCTGACCACAACAATCGTGACTTTATGCCAAACAAATTCTTTTTAACAATTCTTTCACAAAAGAGAAGCCACAGATAAGTCATATTCACAAAATTTTCAACCAAAATTTTAACACCCTCATCTTCTTAAAGAAACCCTAGCAAACCCTAGCTACCAAACATGCTTCTGTTGCTAGTCTTTAATAGTTCCACTGCCATCTACTTGCATCATTGCCTTCAGTGTCACTATCGCCTATTGTTCTCCATCAGTCAGCTCACTATCGTAACTGGCTAGATTCAGCCTCATACGTCACCAATGTTGAAAGGAGCAAGGCTCCAGTTACCACCTCCTTCATTAATCGTACCTTTAATTGTTTCACGCTTTTAGGTTCTCACTATCGCATCTAGTCATCATTGCCATGCTCATCTTAGTACTGTTTGATCACTGACAGTCCAACTTAGGTCTTCTATTTGTATAGATGCACTCTTTGCGAAGCTGTGATAAGACCCTGCATCTGTTCAAGTGTTCTTGCCCTCGTCGAAGTCACACTAGCAGCATCACCAAATAGCCACAATTTTTACCAAATATACAAATCCAAGTTAGGGCTTTGTATATATGGGTTATGGAAGCAAAGGAACCTTAGACGATTTGGTGGAATCAAATCACCGAAAGAGGTTCTTGCTACTGAATAATCTTTGCTAAACATGTAATAGAAACATCTGGGCCTTTCTGAATCCTTAAGAGTGTAAGTGTTTCAACACAAGAGCATGCAAGACAATCAAAGGATAGAAACGTAAGGAAATCAAGAGAAAGTGGAAATTGCTTCAGGGAGAATCTAATGTGCAAGGCGAAGAAAGGAAATATAGTTTAAGAAGAAATATGAAGAAACCTTATCAGAGACCCTTCTCCATTCCCCCAAAGGAAGGTGATATCCAGAGTCATGAGGTTCTGAGAGAATCTCAACATTAAAATTAGCCTGAGGAGAGATGAGATTGATCAGATGAAGAAGGAGCAAGGAAAGAAAAACCATACAGAACATTCTTACCTATGAGTATCAGTTGCGAAACAAAGCTTTCATTGGCACTAGAGATTAAAACCCTAATTGGGGAAGATTATAGGCATCGGACAATAGAGGAGGAGGAAGTTTACTTCTTTTATCCAGAACCTTCACTAATCTTGAAAAATCGTCATCATTTGTTAATGTAGTGGCTTAGATGCATGGTCATTTTTGATAAGCATAATGTTGAGCAGTTGTTGGATGTTTTGGCAAGGGAGTGTAAAAACTCCGAAAGTTATATTACTATCTTCTAAAATATTTTCAATATATACTTAATTAATTTTTAAAAAAACAAATTTGAAAATAGTGCGCACTTACCCCAAAGAAGCCACAACATCCAAAACACTAATAACAAACATACCAAAAAAACCATGAGTCTCTTATTCCTGTTACAGTTTATTGATTCTCCTTGTTGTGATTGTAAACCCAGTCCCTTATAGTGAAAAAAGGTGTCCTATGTTTAGAGATGATAACTTCTGAATTTTACAAACTTATGGCTTGCAAATAAATATTTTGGATCTTAATCAAATATAATTTAATTAATTGGTTCTAGGGTTTTGTAAGTTTAACAAGTTATTCATAAATGAGATCTAATATGATTTTAAGACTAAAGGTGTGCAACTTTTACAATGTCAATTCCCAAATTTTAATGAATAACAATCAAAAATTTTAATTTAAGTTTGGATGGATTGTCAAAGACCTCAAAATTAATTTGAATTCACTAAACTCTTACAGTAATGAAGGAACTAGGTCAAATCTCAAGAGAACTAAAAACTAGTTTCTCAATTTCACTTAATAAAACTAAGTAGGAGTTTATGATTACTTAACTAATGAACTAAAATAAACAATGAATCAAAATAAATCCATTAAATATAAAAAAGAGAAATTCAATTTCACTTACCTTTGATTCAAGAAAAGGATCTCATCAAATTGTATCTTTGATCATTGGTTTATAAAGAATAATTTTCATAATTTAAGAAGTTAGTCCAAAACCTATTAGGATATCCACAATAAGTCTCATTTTCTTATAAATTAATTAGTTCAAACATAACGTTTAAACCAAAACTTACCATTAAATGATTGACTATGATAGCATTTCATATCAATTAATAGATAAAAATAAGCTTAATGAAAAAGACTAAACCCTAAATCAAATAATTGAGATAGCTACAAGTATTTAATTTAATTTTCTTATTTTTCGAAAGTTAAATATACAAATTCATTAAAAAAAGCTTATTTGCTACTTATGCTGATAATTCCTAATAATTACAAATCACTAAATTCATGAATAGCTATAGAATAATAAATATCAAATTAATTTATTAGATTATTCAATTTTGATTACTTATAAAATAAAAGAATAAGAAACAAGAAATACTAGGATTAAAATAAAAATCTAGGTTTAGAACAAAAAGGTTACAATTAGAGTTTTGAATCTTTGAAATTAGAATATTCGAATTTAGCTACTCATGGCTATTGTTTCAAGACTAAAAAATAGATGAAAACATGAAAGATGAAGAGAAAACACAAAGGAAAACAAAAAAGAATTATTGAGAAGCTGAGTGACGTTTTTTTCCTCTTCTTTCCTACCCTAAAAATTGACTTCTTTCAATATTATAGAAATTATCTTTTAAATAAATTCAAACCCCCACATAATATGGTTAGCAATAAGTCTCTTAATTGAACTAAAATCTTGTAGTACAACTAGCTTTAGGGGTGATCTCATCTTATCTACTACAACAATTTGTCAACTTTTTTCTAAATTTTGTAACTTTGATAAATAATGCTCTAATTTGGTCAAATCTCCATTTGTCATTTCCTAGAATAAAATAAATATTAGTTTCACCAATTAAGCACGAAAATAATCACACTAGTTTCCTGCAAAGAATTTAGATTTAAAGCTCAATAAATTGAGTATGGAATAACATTGATAGATTCAACTAAGTCTAGCATGGCACGCTTAATTTATTATCACAATGATATAACAAAGTGTAAACATATCTACATCTTTGAATTTTTTTATAATTTTCTATTTATCACATATAATATATTCTTACCCAAAATTATTCTCTCTTTACTGTTCAGCTTCCTTTTATTTGTGTATAGTTTTTTTCAAGAACCTTTCATGTTCTAACATTTGCTTAATGGATTTTAGAAGTTGTATATTTAGTTTAATTTTTGAAGGTCTCTAAGATTTCTCATTCCTCAATGTTATTATACTCACATTCTCCTTAGGATTCACCATTATTTATGATGGCAATTTTTTTGATGCTTTTGTTTCTAATTTACTAACAGTAGTTACTAATTAAGTGAAATGCTTTCCTAAGTTCTTAAGGCTTGCTTTTCTTATAAGTGCCTTAACAATTTTGTCCAAATACGTACCTAAATTTGAAAATTAAGATTGAGAATGTGTAGGGGTTTAAAGTTATCTATTGAAATTGTGAGGTTGGTATCTTTGTTGACCTATTTGATTTCTATAGTTAAAGTTCAAATGATCCCTCAATCTAAGGTTATAATGATCAGAATAATGGTCATATTTCCTTTGAGGTTGACTAGGAAATCCCTATGCTGTGTTAGCTTCTTGATGGTAGTTTTTGTTGCAATGTAGATATTCCATACAATCATGCTGATTGTAATTAACCTATAGTCATTTGATAAACTACAGTAACTAAATCTGAAATCTTACCCTCAACTTACCTCATTCACACATTTAGCAGCTCCATCCATCCTTGTCCTGAATTGTTGATAATGTTGAACCATATTTGTAATCAATTATCTAGATACTAATGTTGTTTTGTTTACTAAAGCTTCTCCACTAGTTCCATCAACCATACTTTTATCTATTGGCAGCAGCCCTTCATAAAATTTGGTTAGGGATATGATGGTGTAGACAACTATCTTTTAACTACTTAAACGTCTCCTAATATTTATACAATGTTTCTCCAATGAATTGTCTTATCCCACATATATGCTTTCTTATATTGGTAGCTTGTGATGCTGAAGTAATTTATTTAAAAAATATTTTCATTTCATTCTATGTTGTCACTGTGTTAGAGGGAAGATAATAAAGCCAATCCTTCGCTTTATCTTTTAATGAGAATGGAAAGGCCATGAGATTCATTTATTCTTTTTTCACTCTTTATAGCTTCGTTCTAGAATAAACAACATGAAATTCTTTCAAGTTTTTATATGGATCTTCATCTTTAAGACCCAAAAAGATAGGAAGTAAGTAAATCAAACTAGATTTCAATTTGAGATCCACCTCAAAATCTAGAAATCTAATGCTTAAAGATTATTGATTTAAATTTGGTATGGCTAACTCTCTCAACGATGTAATGTTAGGATGTTCCATCTTTTCTTCAACTTCTTGAGAATTAGAATCTCTACCAACCATTACATATATCTCAACTTTCACTTTTGGAGAGGAATGACCTTTTCCTTGCTTCGTCTCTTTACTTAAATGACACACTGTCTTCTTAATTTATAGATTATATTGCAATTCATATGTCTGAGAAGAACGAGTCATACAAGACAAGAGGTTAGTAGTAAACTATAAAATAAGACAAAGAAACTAAGAAACTAAAATAGTTACCGATAATGTTTCCAAAATTTTGGACAGGATGTCAAAGCCTCTAAAATTATTTCAAATTCATTAAAGTCTTTTAGTAGTCATGAAACCAGGTCAAATCCTAAAAGAATTAAAAATTGATTTCTTAATTTCAATTGATAAAACTAAGTGGGAGTTTATTATTAATTAACTAATGAACTAAAATTAACAAGGAATCAAAATAAATCAATTAATTAGAAATTCAAATATACTTATTTTGGTTTAATTGAAGGATCTCTTTCAATTGTAACTTTGATCACTGGTCTAAAAAGAATAATTTTTACAATTCATGATGATAGTATAAAACCTATTAAGATAGTCATAATAAGTCTCAAATTTTCCTGCATTCACACCAAAACTTACCATTAATTGATTGGGTGTGAAAACATGCCATATTAATTGAATAATAGTAATAAGCTTAATAGGTAAGACTAAATCATAAATTAAATAATTGAGAAAGCTATAACTGTTCAATTTAGTTTTCTTATTTCTTATAAGTTAAATACACAAATTCATAAATAATCTATTTACTAATTATATCGATCACTCATAATAATTACAGACCATTAAATTCATGAATAGTTATAGAATAATCAAAATTGAAATAGTTTTTCCGATCAATAATTTTCATTACTCATGAATAAAAGAATAAGAAATAAGGAATACTTGATTTAAAAAACATCACAACGTCACAACTAGATTTTTAAATTTACTTGAGTTAAAATAGATCAAAAGATGAAAGATGAAGAGAAAACATAAAGAAAAAAAGGAATATGGAGAAGGAATATGACTTTTTTTTCTCTTCTTTCCTACCCCAAAAACTAATTTCTTTCAATATTCTAAAGATTATCTTTTACAAATTATGAGAGAGAAATATTTATATGCCAAATTCAGTAAATGTGAGTTTTGGCTGGATCAAGTAGTGTTTCTAGGCTATATAGTAACTGGAAAAGGTATACAAGTGGATCCAAAGAAGATAGAGGCAGTGATGAAGTGGAAATCTCCAAAGAATGTATTTGAGATCCAGAGTTTCCTTAGATTAGCCAAATATTACCGGAGGTTTGTTGAGGGGTTCTCATTGATCTTAGCCCCTCTGACTAAACTTCTAAGGAATTTTCAGGTGGAATGACAAAATGTCAGAGAAACTTTGAGGAACTGAAACACTAATTGACTACAGCACCGGTGTTGACTATTCCATCAAGAGCTGGAGGTTATGTACTATACAGTGATGCTTTACATCAAGGATTGGGATATGTATTAATGCAGTATAGCAAGGTGATAGCCTATGCAACGAGACAATTAAGGTCTCACGAGATTAATTATCCAGTGTATGATTTAGAGCTTACTACAGTGGTTTTTGCTCTAAAGATATGGAGTCACTACTTATATAGAAAGACATTCCAGATATATACTGATCATAAGAGCTTGAAATATCTGTTGAGTTGGAAGGAGTTGAATATGAGATAGAGGAGATGGATAGAGCTGTTGAAGATTATAATTGTATGATTGAGTATCATCCGAGAAAAGCTAATATGGTGGCAGATGCTCTAAGTAGAAAATCAGATAGCAGTGTAGTTCAGATTTATATATCGAGACTACCGAGCTTAATTCAATTGAGAGCTTTGAATATGGAGTTGAATTTAGAATAGGATGAGGCATTGATAGCTACACTAAAGTTAATACTGATGTTGTATGATAGGATCAAAAAAGTTCAGAGAAAAGATCCTGATAGATGAAGCTTATTGAGAAATTGAAAATGAAACCAAATTCTGAATTTGAACTGAGAGATGAGACACTGTGGCTGAAGCAAAGGTTATAAGTGCCTAATGTGGATGAATTGAGAAAGGAAATTCTAGAGGAAGCTCATGTAGTCGCTTATGCTATGCATCTTGGTACCACCAAGATGTATAATACGCTAAAACATTTCTGGTGGTCAGGAATAAAGAAGCAAGTAGCGGAATACATTGTTAAGTGTTTAACTTGCCAGCAGAATAAGGATGAGCATCAAGCTCCAGTTGGGAAGCTACATTCGTTATCTATTCCGGAGTAGAAATGGGAATGAATCACCATGGATTTCATAATGGGATTGCCAAGAACTCTTAAGCAAAATGATGCTATATGGGTTGTGGTGGACCGATTGACAAAGTTAGCCCATTTCTTACCAGTAAGAGAGAATCACTCATTAAACCAGTTAGCTCGGAGGTATGTGAATAAGGTAGTTAGACTATATGGGGTTCCAGTGTCCCTTGTATCAGACAGGGATCCCATATTCACTTCAAGATTCTAAAAGAGTTTACAGACTGCTATAGGCACAAAATTGAACTTCAGTATTACATTTCATCCTCAGAGGACATGCTCAGAGCGTGTGTATTGGAGTTTCAAGGAGCATGAGATTAGTATATAGCTTTAATTCAATTTTTATATAATAATCATTATCACAATAGTATCAAAATGGAACCGTATGAGGCATTGTATGACAAAAAATGTCGTTTGCCTCTATATTATAATGAAGAGGGTCTGAAAATGGTAGAAGGCTCAGAACTGATGCAAGATACTATCGATAAAGTGAAACTGATTCGAAGTAAAATTAAAGCAGCTCAAGATAGACAGAAGAGCTATGTGGATCAACATCAAAGAGATATGGAATATAGTGTAAGAGATAAAGTATTTCTGAGAGTATCGCCTTGGCGAGGAGTGCTAAGGTTCGATAAAAAGGGTAAGTTGAGCCATAGATATATTGGTCTTTATAAGATCATTGAGAGGATAAGACTATTGGCATTCAAATTGGCCTTACTGAATGAGATGTCTCAGATACACAATGTGTTCCACGTAAGCATGTTCAGGAGATATCGGTCTGATTTGATGCATGTATTACCGGCTCAAAAAATTAAAGTTGCTAGTAGTTTGAGTTACGTTGAAGAGCCAATCAAGATAGTGGGATATTAGATGAGACAGTTGAGAAACTGATTAATTCCAATGGTGGAAGTCCTTTGGAATAATCACTCGAATAAGGAAGTTACATGAGAAACGAAGGAGCACATGAGAAAACACTATCCCCACCTGTTCGATGAATCAGATAAAAATTTTGAGTAGGAAATTTCTTAAGGAGGGGAAAGTTGTAACATCCCATTTTCTTGTGCTAAAGGTTAAAACCCTAGAATACTATACATGAGAGATATAATAAGAAATTAGGAAATTGCATTTCATGCTCATGCATAATATAGCATGCACACATATGTGAATATTTAATTTTTACACACATTAAAATGATTGTACATGCATTCGTTGACATTTTTAGGTATAATTAATTTATAAATGTGATTATATTGAGAATTGTGGATTATATGTCTTGGAAATTGATTTGGTGAGTGTAAATGTTTATTTAGAATTTTGGTGAAATTTTGGGTAATTTTTGGACTAGGAAAAATGCCAAGTGGTGATACAATTGATAAATAGTAGCAGAAATGAATGTCAAATGGCGGTAGAAATTTTGATAAACATTAGGATTTAATGAAAAATGTCAAAGAAAATTAGGAGGCAATTAGATTAGAAATTGGAGATAAATGGACTAGTTAAATAAGAGGACCAAGTGGAGACTTATAGAAAAAGGATATATGACAAGTGACAAGTGTCACTTACCAAACAAGTCTTAACCCACGACATTCTCTCCTAGATGAACGATTACCTTTATTGTTAATTGGTCTTTCACTTTATTATTTACTCTCATTTCTCTGTTAATCTCTCTTCTCGTCTTCTTCAATTTTGTTCATCCACGATCCTCTCTTCTTGCCTTTATCAAAGTGAACCTTGTTCTCATTTTTCATTTACTACTCCCATTCTCTTCTCTTATTCATATTTGTCACTATAAAACCTAATCCTCCCAACCTCCATGATGAAGTTCGTATGATGTTGAGAAGCTAGGGTTAATTATGGTTTGAAGACATTAAAGTTAAACAAGTGTAAAGCATTATTTTTCATGATTTGTTAAATGAAACATGTTTTGATGATAGTTAGAAGTTAAATGATCATGAATTGGTAAGGTATGTATGCTGAAACATAAATGAGTCATATGTTTTTATCTTGCTTTTACATATATGATGATTGATAATTCATAAGATGTTGTAGTAATAATTTAGAGATAGAAAGATCATCAAAATGATGTAGAAATTATGCAGAAATTTCATGAAGAGATGATATGCTCATGTTTTATTTTAATGCTTAATTACATGAATTTTAGGTAGTTGTTATATAAATGAACTAGAATGATCTTGAGGTTAAAGAAAAGGCTAATGTGGTGTCTTGAAATGAGGTAAATTAGAATGATACGTTAAAAGTGAATTGAAGGTGGAAACGAAGTTGAACATGTGCAGAAAATTGAAGATGAATGTGTATATAAATATGTTTTGTTTTTTGTGTTGAAGATCAATCATGGATTTTTATTTGTGTGTGGATAATAATTAGGCTAAAATGGAGCTAATAATGAAGAGGAAATAAAGAGAACATGAATCCTAAGTGATAAACTATGGAAATGAATTATTGATGTATTATGAATGATATATATTATGGAAAGAGTTAGGATTTTATGTATCATGAGATTAAGTTGGAAATGATGAGAAATTAAGCTAGAAATGATAAACTAAGCATATGAGGTGTTGGATGAAGCTTAGAATAGTTGAAAGAGTTGGAAAATTGGAGAAAATATTTAGGAATGGGTTAAACATGAATATGCCTTTTTGTTGTCCGTTAGGTGCACTTTAGGTTTGCTGGGTAGACATTCTCTGAAATTCCAGCATTCCAGCTTTGCTCATGTCCGTTTCGAGGGAAGTAAGTCCGTTGAGTGAACATTCTCTGGAATTCCAGTGTTCCAGCCCCATTCATGTCCGTTTGGAGGGACATCAGTCTGCTGGACAGACATTATCTGCACATTTATATAAATGAGCAATTTTAACCCTTTAGACAACAAAATCTCTCTTTGGGGTCTTCATTGCAGTTGTAGAATTCGAAGTCCTCTTCGAAAGCATATTTGAATGACCTTAATTAGACATCCATAGTGAAAGTTATGCCTATTGTCCCAAAATCATGTATATATATAAATTATTGACTTATCACCTATGATGTATTTAGGCTTGAATGAGCCTCGTTGATGATGAATTTGGTGATCAAAGTGAGTAAAGTGTATTAGGTATTAAAGAATATTGAAAGATGGTGTTAATTGATTATTAGATGTGTATTATGGAAATATAGTCGGGATTGTCGTTGAACATGCATTATACATAATGCATATACATGTGTATATGATCGACTATTCATGTGAATGTGTAAAGTAATAATTTGTAAATGTGTATGTTTGCATGATATAGAGGAGTAATTAGAGTGACTGCATCCAGACATTGTCAGGACTTTGAGGCAATAAGCTATCTAGAGCAAACTATGAGTAACTACTTTAATTATTTGTTTGTTAAACTATGTATTAAATTATTATGTGATGTGTATGTACTGATTCCAGACATTGAATGTCTAAGGCATTTGATGCATAAAAACTATTAGAAGTGTTCACTGAATGTTAATTTGATGGAACAAATGTTGTCAACATTTTTGTTGAATGCTGGACTTAGGTCCGAAGAAAAATGTGATTGAGAAAAAGAATGTCAATTTGATTGATTGAATACAATGATTCAGTATGTGTGATGCATTTCAATATATGAATGGATGAAATATAAAGGTTGTTGTGATCGAAGTCGCCAGTGAAAAAAGAGCTTAAAGCTTATAATGTGGTAAGAGCCTTTGGCTCACTATGTAAAATGAGCCCTGTATCCCCAATAAATAAGGGACAATTTTAAATGAGCCCAATATCCACAATGGATATGGGATAGTGAAAAAGGCACTTGATCACAACAATGAAATAAACGAATGTGAGTCTCATGAACATTGCATAGACACATGAAATGTATGATCTGAATGATTGCAATGTATTGTTAAATTGACCTGAATGAAAAATGTGAAAACTTATGTACAAAGTGTTTTGTGATGCTACACGTTGATAAATGAAATGATGTGAATTATATGATAATATGAATTGATGTGTTATGTGATATGGGTGAACCATCGAGGATCTTTAACTCACTGAGTTTGTAAAACTCACCAAAATTGTAATGTTGACTTTTCAAGTTCAAGAGAGACGAGATAACTTCTAAGACAGTTTAGAAGAGATCTAGTACTACTTTTGGGATAGAAGAGATAGCTCGAAAGTCAGTCAGCTGGACTGAAGGATTTAGACTCAATTTTTGTTTAATTCCTTATATATATAGCATGTTTTCTAACCAAAGCTGTAGACTCTGATAGGTCGATGATATTTTGTATACATGGATATTGTATTTAAGGATACATTGTATACTTTATTTTATAAAATGAAATGAGGATATTTATGTTTTGAAGATCATGAGATTTATGTTTTAAATTATGATGTCATGAGTTAGTGAAAGTGATATAGTTAGTGCACCGCTTTCATTGGGCATGTGCTCGAATGTCTGATGGACGTACATACACAATTGTCTGATGGGAGTGGGGTACTACACATTTGGCTATGGTATGATAATTAGGAAAAATACAATTCACTAATGCAAAGGAATGAGATCTCTTATCTCAATAATAGAATTCCACTTAATGCTAAAGCCTCTTCCCTTATTCAGAATGGCTTGTGGATAAGAAACTTCAGAGCACTTTTTTCAAATCACTTAATGCTATAAAGATGAAAGTATTAGCTAGTTAGCAAACTCTGAAAGAGTGTTTACTAACAAATCTTATAGCTAGATCTTCAACCTCACATAGAGAATGTCCCCTGGTCTAATTTTTATGGAAGGACTCTCTCAACTCTAAATGTGCTTTAATTACAAGGATTGCTATTAAGAATAGACTCAAAACCAATAATGGGTAGTTTGCTTATGATACAATATGTGCGTTGTGTAAAGAAGTTGAAGAAGATAAAGACCATTTGTTCTTTCAATGCAGGTGTTCTAGATCAATTTAGAGTAGAATTATGCATCTGATGGCAACATATTTCCAAACTTATGTTTAGCATGAAAAATTGATCTGGATCATTAGGATTGCTAAAGTTCAAAAGCACAATGGAGCAATCTCAAAGTAGCATTCACTACAGCAATTTATTCCTATGGAAAGAAAGAAACAAGTAGAAATCATCTAGTAAAACATATTACTAACTGGATTAGGGCTGCAACAATAGCGAGAAATGCTTATAACAACCTATCAACTAAACTAAAGAACATATGGCATTTGTAATTTTGTAAAAATGATACGATCTTGTCTCTTTTGTTAGATTAGTTAAATGATGTAAGATCTTGTTTTATCATAAAAATGTAGTAATGTTGGAATGTTGGAATAACTTTGCTATGATTAATGGAATTTATTCATTTATCAAAAAAGATCCAATATCTCATATTGATCCTTATTTATGAAATATCTTATATTTAATCATCAAGTTTCTCAAACTTTACAATCACGTCCAACTTGATTAAAACACTTTTCTCTCTCAAACTTGTTCTTTTTTTATGAATCATTATGTTCCCAAATATTTTAGCAATGGACATAAATTATAACTTTAAATCATATTTAGGATCAGATAAATTAAACTTCTTTAATTTGTCTTTAATTTTCTAATTAAATAATTTATATCCATAGATCAAGATTGGATTCTAGCAACACATCATGACTACCTAAATATATAGGAATATCTGAGTGGTTTTAACCAACCTTTTTATATATGATTTTTTTTATAGTTCAATCCTTTCATCATATAATGTTCTGATTAGATATAGAGCATGGAAATAATATCTACACTATTTGTTTCTATTCATGTTAGTTCACCAACTCTAGTAATTAATTAAATTAAATGCATTTAAAAATTATTTACAAAGTGTCATCCCACCTTGGCCAAGTATTTTTCGAAATAATACTAATTAAGAATAAGGGAACATTCTCCTTAATTATTTAAAGGTGATAAATCTTATATTGATCAAACAACTACCAATTTTTGCTACATCTAATAATTACTAATTAAGCTACCCTTGGCAAGAATAGGTCGTAAGTTGTATCAAAACATAACAATCCCTATATGAGATAACTTTGGAGATCTCAAGTCAAAAGATCACTTATACAATCATCACAATGAGAATTTTTATAGACATAAAAGTAATGTTCAAATGGAATTCTCATATAGAGTCAGTAGTGAACTTGTTCTCTAACAAGCACCTATACATTTGTTTAAATATCTCAATATTTTAGCCTATGAGATTGACTACTTCATTCATAAGGATAAACATAATGTGTTTTAGTCTCTTTATGTTTTATTAATGTCCAATCTTAATAGAACAATTACTAGGAAAAATTTAGGGATAATATATAAATGGAATATGAATTTCACAATTATAACCTCATCTTAATTTCATTTGCAATATATATTTATTCCATGGACTTTGTCATGTACATCTAAATATGTGTTAGACCCCGTTATCGGAGTCTAACTCTTACTTACTCTGATACCATAAAAATATGTCCGACCCCATTATCAGAGTCTAATTCCTACTTGCTTGGTCTAATACCACAGCTGTTAGACCTCGCTTTCCACTCCTACCTGTCAACCTGAATCCCTTAATGATCAGCGTGGGTGAGTCCTCACTTACATATATACTTACTTCGGGACTATTGATATAACTTCTCCTAGAAGCATCCAAACTTGGGTTTCTTTAGATAGATGGAAAGAGGACTACAAGAACTACAATTATCATGAAGACCTCAAAGACCAACTTTGCCTTCTGAAGGGTTGAAAATGGGACAGACGATGTGCGATGAATAGTGACCCAAACGATAGTTTGGGAATACAGACGATATTTTTTGATTGTCATAACTTTCTCTAGAGGAATCAGATCAAGATGTTCCTTATATGGTTTGAAAGAAGATTTCAAGATCTACAACTCTTATGCAGACCTTAAAGACCAATTATATCATCTAAAGGATAAAATTTGGACTAGAAGATGTTCTGGTCAAAATGAGACGTTGCTGATGTCATGAGACGATTGCCGACGTCATTCTGAGACGAAGCAAAATGAGACGATCAAACTAAGACGATGAACAGTAATTGAGATGATAATGACATCATTCTAAGATGATGCTGACGTCATTTTGAGATGAAGCAAAATGAGACGATCAAACTGAGACGCAAAAAGTCAAACTAAGATGATGAACAGTAATTGAGATGATAATGACGTCATTCTAAGACGATGCTGACATCATTCTGAGGCGAAGTAAAATGAGATGGTCAAACTGAGACGCAAAAAGTCAAACTAAGATGGTGAACAGTAACTGAGACGAATTCATTCGTCTGTGAATAGTGACACAGACGAAGTTCACGTACAGAGGAAGATGACATCATCACAGAAGAAGCAATACAGAAGACGAGAGGAGCAGAACATATTATCTCTCGTGCCTATATGATTTCTACCCATCATTTCCATTGCTATTACACTTCCAAACATGCAAGTGTCATCTATACTACTCCTTCAGCTCCAAAACACCAAACGATTCCAAGGAGCCAAAACTCACATATATACCAAAATCACAAACTACTATTTATGCTCATATGTTCTTTCTGCATTTTCTTTCTTCTGTGGTTACTTTTTAACTTAACCAACCTCCAGA
>JANZXP010127810.1:0-16097 GCA_027576715.1 Erythroxylum flavicans
CTTCCCATTTCATAGTCTCTCACTACCAAAATCACCAAAGCAAAACATGAACCTATCCACACTTCTCATGTACTGCTTGAAATGTTCTAAGAAAAATTTCGGGGTCCAACATAAATTCCATCAATCCATGAATTAAATTCTCCTAAACTTGACATAATAGTTAACCTCAATCAAAAATAATTTATCTAACATTACCAAAATTCATTCAAATCATGTTTACTAAAATAAAAAAAAATTCAAGGCCCAACAGTTATCATCTCGTTCTATCAGGAGTGGTGAATCCTTTATTGACTACTCAATTACCTTCGAATACCAATAGTTGTACCCAATCATCACCTTATGATCGACCTCGTCTTAAGGCAACAAGGAATGGTGTCAAAGCACAAAATCAATATCCAAGATATCCGTGAGTACCTCAAGTCTAAGGATATTTACACCACTGCTATGATGAGAATAATCACTGACATTTGATAGATCATCTATATGATAATCTCATAGTGGGTCATCCGATGTACTTATTACTCTTAGTAACTATCCACATGTTAACTCTAAATATCTCAAGCTTACAGTTTATGAGATCCACTGCTTGATCAAACAAGGAATATAACATATGCTAGTCTATCCGGATTAACAATATCCTGTCTCATAATCCTGTGACTAGGGATAATTTATATACTAACATAATTACAAATGATAGGAATCTTATTATCATGATCTCATCATGACTTCCTTCATGCTATGTTTTGTATCATGGACTTCATTAACTCGATTTAAGATTGACATCATTGAGAGATTGATATTGATTACTATGCCTTGTTAGTAGACATGTACAAATTGACTTCACCCATATGATCCGATATATTAAAAACAAAAACTAAAGGACTTCAGTTATAGGAATCATCCCATGAATTGAGCTTGGATTTAAAGATCAAATCTAAACAATTCACGGTCAAGATTAGGTTATAAAATTTTTCCAAGTCAAATATATATTTATAAATATTATAAACTTACAATTATGATTTAATAATTTATCATTCACATAATTATTAGAAAAGAAAATAAAAGATATAAAGCTATCTGGGTAAGAATTTATATTTTAATTACTTATTCTATTTTAATTTTTAATTATAGTCAAAGATGATTTTTCTTCAAGTAATAATAATATAGAAGAACTCTAACTTAATTAATATTCTAATAAATATTTTATCATTTAAATCTTATCATAATTATGTATTTTTATATTTATTTACTTAAATTAATTTTGATTATATATTTTTAAGAAAATATATTTTATTTTTTTAAAAATTATAATAATTTTTATTTGATAAATGAATAAGTATTTTTATTTAAATTTCATATGATTTTATATATTAAATAAATCGATGTTAATATATGACAATCATAAAATTATAACTGATATTTCAACAATAGTAACAATGTTCTAGTAGGAATCCATTGAGATGTAGGATTTGAGAAGGTCCAAAAGTATACAGTCTTATCCATACCTAGTAGAGATAATGTTTTTGATAGACACAAAAAATGTTTGCTTTAAAATAGTTAGAAGAAAACAATAGCCAAATGCATAAACAAATAACTTCATAAATAAAAAATCAAAATTAAATAAAAATTAAAAAATCAAAATAAATAAAAAGAAAATAAGTAAATAAATAAACATACAAGAAACAAACAAACAAACAAGTAACTAAAATAAAAAATAAAATAAATAAAATTACCAATTCGACGAGAAATGTTCAAAAGATCTGTGAGAAGAGAAATACCTCTTTATCTATGGTCCTTTACACGTAGTTTAGTTTGCCAAAGTTTTTTTTATTAAGGGCTAAATCTTTGGTAAACTCTAGTAAGGTCATATCTTTCCTAATCACCTTTCCATAATTCTTTTTGGGTCATCATTTTCTTCTCTTACAGTCCTAAGTACAATCTTCTTGCATCTTCTCACTAGAGCGTTAAGATGTCTCCTCTTAATACATTTGAACCACATAAGCCTAGTCTCCCTTAACTTAATATCAATGTTAGCCACCCCCAATATGTCTCATACCACTATATTTCTATCCTTATCTCTTCTTGTACGATTACACATACAACGGAGTATCCTCATCTCTATCACTATTAACCTATGACTATACATATGTTTGATGGGCCAAACTCTGTCTTATAGCGCATGAACGACCTAATTGGTAAATGATATAATTTACCTTTTAGCTTGAGTGGTATTCTCTTTTCATATAAAACTCCTGAAGTATCCCTCTATTTAAGTCACCCTGATTTGATAAGGAAAACTATGTCATCATCTATCTCACCACTACTTTGGGTTATGGACCCAAGGTACTTAAAACAATCTTTACGTGGTATAACTTTTATACCAATCTTGATATTCATATCGAATACAACCCTATGACCCAAAAATTTATACTTTAAGTACTTATTTTTTAGTCCTAATTAATTTAAAGTCCTTTAACTGTAGCGTATCATTCCAAAGTTCTAGCTTGATATTAATATCCTCTTTTATTTCATCCACTAAAACAATGTCTTCAATAAATGACATACACTAAGACATATCCCTTTAGATATTGTTGGTAAGCTCATCCATAACAACTGCAAGCAGGAAAGGGCTCAGTGAGGATTCTCAATGTAACCCATTATTAATTAAAAACATACTCTATATCTCCTTTTGTCATTCTTAGTCTAGTCTTAATACCTTCATACATATCTCTAACAACTTGTCTATAGGTAACAGGAACTCCCTTACCTTCTAAACACCTTCACATGACTTCCCTAACTTGTAACATCCCATTCCCATATTAAGAGTTAGATTTGGGAATATCGTAAATGAGAAATAAAATTGAGAGATTAAAAAATGCATTTCATGCTCATGCATTATATGATATGGACATACACATGAATATTAAATTTTTTACACATGAAAATATTTGTACATGCATTCATTAACGAATTCTGGTTATAATTGATTTGTAAATGTGATTATATTAAGAATTGTGGTTTTTATATATTGAAATTTGATTTGGAGAGTGTATTTAGTGATTTAGAATTATTGGAGAATTTTAGAAAAATTTCTGAAAATTTGGGGTAATTTTTGGACTAGGAAAAATGTCAAATGACAAAACAAATGATAAATGATTGTGGAATTTATAAATGATTGTAGAATTTACTGTCAAATGGCAATGGAAATTTTGATAATTGACTATGGGATTTATTGACAAGTGTCATTGAAAATTGGGAGGAAATTAGAATAGAAATTGGATTTTAGTTTATAAGCATTAGACATGTGGCAAGTGACATAAGTCACTTGCCAAGCAATGCCATAGCTCCACTAAGTTTCTTTTTAAACCCTTTAAAAACGTTGATTCTCATTAAAAGTCTAATTGTTGTATTTTTTGGCTCTTCTCATCTTCCTCTTCGTGACTCTCTTCACTACATCTTCATTTTCTTTGTTTTCTTCAATCTCCACCACTTCAGCTTTAAAGATTATACTTTCTTTTATTTGCTTCTAGCATAATTGCCATCTTTTTCCTCATTGCTACTAGAAAACTCCTCCTTTACTTCCTTTAGAAGATGGAGAACATGGGATGCTTGGGAGTTAGGATTGAGTGAGGTTTTAAAGAGTTTGGAGCTACAACAAGTAAGTTATGCTTTAAATGTCATGAGTATGGTTAAATTATGCTAGAATGATGAGTAAATTGAGATTTGATAACTTGGTTATGTAATGTTTATGTATGTGTCGTGGGTGATGAAAAATATGCTTTGTTTGTGAGTGATTTATTAAGTTGAATTGGGTAAAGGATGGTGAGGGAATGAAATGGAATAGATAATCTAGGTATAAGATGAGTTAGATGTAAATGTTGGAAGTTTGAAAATCTAGAAAATGAAATATGTTATGCGTATGCTTTTATCAAAGTTAGCCACGGCCAACTTTTCTTAGTTCGCCACGGCCAACTTGAAGGAGGAAGTCCGCTGCGGTCAACTTTCCTTGATTCGCCGCGGCGAACTTGAAAGATTTCATGCGAACTTTTCCTCTCTAGAAAAGTTCGTCGTGGCGAACTTTTCAACACAAAATATGCTTCAGTATTTGGATGATATCTTGACTTGTAGTTATCCAATTGGGACGATTTTTAATTTGGAGTAAACTAGAGACATATGACTACAAATCATCTGAAGAAATACAATTCTAAATCGGGTTGTAAGAATTTCAAATTCTGGGTAGAAGTTGAGTATAGGGTATTGTCTCAGAATAAAAGCAGTCTGAAAATATTTGGAGTATAACTTTTACACTACTGAACCAAATTGAAGGATTTTGGTCTCATTAGAAACTTATGAGATAGAAGGACAATTCTCAAAAGAAATTGTTCCTAAATTACTTCATTTTCATCATCTAAATGATCAGAAATAGTAGACCCGAAAGTTAGTGTTTGGAGAAACATCTGAAATGATTCATTGGGTTATGAAATTAGAATCAAAGTGTTTATTTGAGGTATACCCTAAGTACAAATTTTACTTAGGTGAGTGTTGACATAAGACTGATAATGTGATGAGAATAATGGAAAGATACCCAGGATTGTCATGAACATGCATTGTACATATTCTATATACACACATGTGCATAAATGAATGCTTATAATTATGCAAAGTTATTAATGTATGTGTGCAATGTGTGTATTGCATAATTTTGATGTGCAGGATAAATGTACACATTTAAACGTTTTTGGATCTTGGAAGCAATTGCTAATCTGGAGCATACTGTGAGTAAACTTAGATGGTCTCATTTTATTGTTTGTTTTGTGTGAATTTTGGTATTAATTAACTACTGAATGTCTATATGAATGTGATCGATTATGTTGGTTTTCGGACAAGAGGTCTGATGATTGTGACGCTTGGTTAAGACATTAAAGTGTTGCTTGTATATGAATGAGATGAACTAAGTGTTCATAATTTGAGGATAAATGTGTTTTGAATGAGCATTTGCATGTAAGTGAAAATGTGATTCTCAACTTAATGTTGAATGCCAGACTAAGGTCCGATGATATAGGAATGTGATTGAATGGGATCATGCAAATGTGATTGATGCATTTCATTTCATGAATGCATAAAATATAATGGCGGTTGTGACTAGAGAAGCCACTGATCAGAGCTTAAAACTCAACGAGTGAAAAAGAGTCTCGAGCTCAAAAGTAATTCAGAGCCTCAGGCTCATCGTTTAATGAGCCATATATGAGATAGTTATCAATGAGCCCTATATAGGACAGTTTAGGCACTCAGTCACAACAAAGTAATAAATGAAAAGTGCATAATATGACTAATTAAATTATATTGATTGTGAAATATGAAATGTTGTGAATGTGATTTATGTGTTATGTGATTGGGTGAGCCATCGATGATGGTCACTTATTGAGTTCGCAAAACTCACCCAAAATTTGCAAATATTTTCAGGATCAGAAGAATATCCCGTTAGGTAAACGGGCAGTATCCCTACAGCATATAAGTAAGGGATTAATGTCGGGATCAGTTCGCGTCTGCATTAGTATTTTCCTATTTTTTGTATAAATTTGTATTCCGCAACTTCTGTAAAATAATGGGTTCCGAAATTTTTGCATAATGTGTATGCAATAGTTTTTATGGTGGAATGTAAAGATATTACGACTAAAGTGTTTTATATTTGTAATGGGCTCCAATTTGGCTATTGAAATTCTATTGATTGTGTTGTGTTCATTGAAAATGTTATAAATAAAAGTGGGCCCGAATTGGTTATTATTTCCACATATGTTTGTTGTTGTTTCAAAAAAAAAATTATACGAATGATGAGTGCTCTAGCATGCCACACTCGCTGGGCAAGTTCTCGGACATCACATAGGATGTCGGATACGGGTCTCGAGAGAGTGGGGTGTTACAATTTTTGGTGATGATATAGTCTTGGCTTGCAATAGTTGGCTGCAAGCAGGTACTTTTCCTAGCCCTCTTTCTGACACTACTATTGTTCTGATTCGTAAGATCAATGTTCCAAAAGAAGTTAAAGACTTTTGACCAATTGCCCTTTGTAATGTTCTGTATAAAATTTTGTCTAAAGTCTTAGCTAATAGACTGAAAAAAGTGTTGCATAAAGTTATCTCGGCTTGTCAATTTGCCTTTATCCTGGGAAGGGCGATAATAGATAATATCTTGGTTTTTTTTTAAATGATGCATTCTCTCAAGAAACAAATGAGTGGTGCGGTGGGTTCGTGTGCTCTTAAGGTAGACATTAGTAAAGTCTATGATTGGGTAGATTGGCATTTTTTGTGGGCTATTATGAGTAAAATGGGTTTTTTAGACACTTGGATTAATTGGATGAAACTGTGTGTTTGTAATATCACTTATTCGGTTCTTGTTAGTGGGGAATTAGTTGGCCCTATAGTGGCAGGGAGTGGATTGAGGCAGGGTGATCCTATATCACCATATTTATTTCTAATCTGTGCAGAAGGCTTGACTACGCTATTTAGCGAAGCTGAAAGGAGAGGTTGGATACATGGTGGCAAGGCCGGAAGGAGTTGTCCTCGCATCTCTCACCTTTTATTTGCAGATGATTCATTATTTTTCTTCAGGGAAAATAATGGGGAAGCGACTTGAGTAAAAGATCCTAGAGAAGTATGAGAAAACTTCAGGACAAGCCATTAATTTCCAAAAGTCTGGGATTATGTTCAGTCCCAATGCGAGGGCTGAGGCAAGGAATAGTATTGAGCAGATTTTGAATGTGCATTATGTGAGTTCGGATAGTATGTACCTGGTTTTGCCAACGATTGTAGGGAGAAATAAAAAACAGGTTTTCGGGTTCATTAAAGATCGCATGTGGAAGAAGATGAATAGTTGGTCTACCCACTTTCTTTCTCAAGCGGGTAGGGAGCTTTTAATTAAATCTGTTCTCCAAGCAGTGCCTTCCTATTGTATGAGTGTGTTTGCATTCCCTATTACCTTTTGCATGAGATACATAAAATGTTGAATAAGTTTTGGTGGAAAGGCAGGATGACTGGTGGTAGAGGTATACATTGGATCTCTTGGGACAAGATGTGTGGCAGTAAGGATAGGGGTGGTATGGGCTTCAAAGATATTAGAAGTTTCAATATGGCGATGCTAGCCAAACAAGGGTGGAGATTGATGCATGATTCTAATACCCTTTTTCACAAGGTGTTTAAAAATAAATATTTTCGAGACAAGGATTTTTTGGAAGCTTCATTAGGCAATTACCCTAGTTTCGTGTGGAAAGGGATATGGGAGGCAAGTAGCATCTTGAAGCATGGTGTGAGATGGAAAGTTGGTAATGGTGAGACTATAAAGGTGGTGAAAGATCCTTGGATTCCTTTGGCAGCTCCTTTTAGGTTAGAGGGTTGGGAGGGGTTCATAGATGAAAATATGAGAGTGTGTGAGCTATTTGTGAATGGGGGGAGAAAATGGGATGTTGGGCAGGTTTTGGAACTTTTTAGTGTAAGGGAGGGGCAAAAAATTCTTAATATACCCCTTAACATTAGGAATAGAGATGATGTAAGGGTGTGGCATTTTGATAAAAGAGGGGTGTATAATGTGAGGTCGGGTTATCAAATTGCTTGTAGTCTTTTTGGGAGAGGGTATGGAGATAGTGAGGTTTAGTGGAAGAAAATTTGGGGTATTGAGGTCCAACCAAAAGTTAAAGATTTAATGTGGCGAGTTCTTAGAGGTGTCCTGCCTACTAAGGAAAAGCTTAAGAGTAGAGGGGTTAATATTAGAGAGGGATGTCCATTCTGTTGGGAAGTTGAGAGTATTGATCATGCTTTAATTAATTGCGGTGTTGCTAGCAGGGTGTGGAGTCTAGGTGGGTACATCCTCCCTACTAATAATGTTCTCTTTAACGACTTTTTAATGCAGGTGTTGGCTTTTAATGATGCTCACAAAAAACAAAAGTTTGCTTCTTTGATGTAGGGCATATGGAATATGCGAAACACACTTATTTGAGAAGATAAAGTGCTCCATCCGAGTCAAGTTTACATGCAATCCATCCAAGCTTTGCATGACTTCAAGGTGGCTATTGCTTCCCAGGTTGGTCTTCACCCGCATCATGCAAGTGTCTAAGTTGACTTGCAGTACAAACTCTCAAGCTGGGCTTCTTCTTTCCTTGGCCGTCATCAATTTGCTACTAGTCCAGAGAGTCGTGGTGTACAGTTTCCTTTTCAATCATCAAGTTCGCCCGTTGCAGCACTTTTATCAGTTTGGCATGGACATGTCAATGGTGCACTTTTCATGGATTCACATATGGCCGGATATGGTATCCTTTCGAAGATGAAGAAGGTCTTTTCATCAAAGCAATTTCAGGTTACTATGAAGGGACTCCGGATGCTAAAATTGTTGAGGTGGTGGCTTTACAACAAGCATTACTTTTTGCGCAAGATCACCTCCATACTCCAGGATGTTTCTACGTGGACTCACAACTAGTTGTTCATGGTTTAAACTCTAGTTCTTTAGACTTATCTGATTTTGGTCTTGTAATTTCAAATTGTCGTTTTCTTCTAGGGTTTCGTCCAGATATTGAAGTCTGATGGATTCGTCAACAAGCTAATATAGGCGCTCATACTCTAGCTAAAGCTGCCAATCGCTATGCTAGCCAAGTTATTTGGGATGCTATCCCAATTCCCTTGTATGACTTTTTCAATACTAGATAATAAGAGTTGTTTCCTCTTTCAAAAAAAAAAACTTCTGCTTTGGGCATTTCTCTCTCTTTTTCTTCCGCTTTCGCTTCAACGGTAAAGGTAAATGTCAATCATTTACGCCAAATCTACTTTCCCTGTAGCCTGTCGTATCTTCTATCCCCCTGTCGTATTTAGAGGATCTCTCTCCCAGGGACTATTGATCACCATATAATTGACCGTTGAGTGAATCTTCATTTTTTTATAGAAAGAAAATTACAGAATTAACGCAGAAAAAAGATTCCAGACATATCCTCTAGAAGGATAAGATGGCACCCTATGGGTGGACTTACAAAATAGGTGACTCCTACATCAAAATGGCCTGCGTAGTTGACCAATCAGTCCGCACATCTGTTGCTCTCTCGGTAGATATGCCGATGAACGACAGTACAGTTTTTCGTGAATAGTTCGTGAATGCCCCTGACGATGGGATTGAGCGTCGTCGATCTGTGGACTGAGGAGGAGAGGAAATCTATCACCGCGGTAGAGTCCACTTCCAATTCGATCCGGCGATAGCCCAGATTTCACGCGTATGTTAGTCCTGTATAAACACCCCAGAGTTCTGCTGACAAGGGTGAACACCAGCCTAGGTTCTGAGTGAACCTCCAAGCTAGGTACCACCACTGTTCCGTAGTACCCGTCCTGCTGTGGTTGAAGCCGAGGTCTGTTTGCATGCTCCATCTGTGTTAAGCTTGATCCATCCAGTCGGGGGCTTGCTCCAACCGGTTCGCTGCACTTGACAGGGCCGAACTCCAGGAAGTGCTCGACTGGGCCTCTCAATTGAATGTTGGACAAGACCTGCATAAGACAAAATAAGAGAGATTGGTGAGGAAGGCAAAGTAAATCAGGCGTCAAAAATTGTCGAATTCCTCCATTGCCAGAGGAACCAACAAGTAATTCCAAATAGACAAGACCAGTCGTGCCCAAATTCTCTGCAATAGGTTTGGAAATTGTGGAGAAGCCACTCCCAAGTCGTCATAGTGAAAAAATCATTGGAAACTAGATGGGGAGGGAACGAGTTCCACACTTGGCGGGCTTTGATGTAGTCACGCATTACGTGGGCGTCAAAAATCTTCATTTGCTAACTTCTTTTTTACTATTTCAGGAACAAAACGTAGTTAGCTTGTAAACTATGTAATGGACTGATGGCGTGCTGATACTGTCCGACTTGTTTCTTCCTGGATAATTTTTAGAGTCATGCCTGGCAAATTTTAAAATAATAGATCCACCTTTTTATATCTAATATTTAATTGCAAATATCCTTTTTATCTAATATATAAATATAATTGGGATTTAAGACTATAAAAATGTAAACATAGTTGTTAAATACTATTCGATTTTATTTTGCTGTTTTATAATTTATTTTAAAATATTTTAGTTGATATTTATTTTTGTTTATTGATTAGTATCCACTAAGAATTTATAATTTTTTATATGAAAAAAATATCACAGACCTTGCATTTTAGTGGGACTTATAAGAAGAAAATAATCAATATATCTAAGAAATGACTTAAATTTTTGTTTAATTAAATTTCCAATTTAAAATAGATAAAATATTTAAATTTAATTGATTCCACACTAGTCGGTGAAGTAATATTCCAGTGCAGATTTCGTTCAGTCAGTCAAGAACACCGTCTCTAAAAGAGTGGAATTCTGTAAATGCCACGTCATGAGTATAAAGTATTTAGAAAAGTGAGTTGAGAATGAAATTCTGTACAAGCAATGAAGTTTTCATTTTGTAAATACCAGATCATGAATTAATAACCATTATTTTAAAAATCGAACCGAAAGTTAAATTAATAATATAAGAGATTTAAGATTTAAAAAATTTAATAGGTATTAGACAGTCACAAAATTTATTAAAGATTGAATAAAATTAAAATTTTAAAATATAACTAATTAAATCTTAATTTATTATTCTTTTAAAATTTTAAGATTATACTCGATTTGAACCCATTAAATAGTCATTGTTTTCAAATTTAGACTTTCTTGAATTTTAAGTTGAGTTGAGAATGAGGTTGATCTAAAAGATTTAAACCTTACGAAAGATCGCTCATTTTTAACCTTATATGTTATTATTATATGTTATTTCTTTTCTATGTGAGATTTGTTATCCCAATACTTCCCCTTACTTGCAACCTCTTTTTAGGTTTGTCAAGTAAATTATTTGGGATTTTCGGCCTTCAGAATCTTTGCTGAGTCATTGGGCCTTATAAGCTCTGACACCATCTTAAAATTTAAGTTGGGTTAAAAATGAGGTCGATCCAAAAGACTTAAGCGTTACGGAAAGTTGCTCATTCTCAACTTTATATGTTATTGTTAGATATTGTTTATTTTCGATGTGAGATTTATTATCTCAATAGACTTGACATGTTAAAAAAGTTTTAAATTTAAGCTTAACTTATAAGTTATATTTTTAAAACTTATTTATATAATAAAAACAATTCTATTAAGTTATCCAAAAGTAAAACTATAACTCCTTATAATAATATATACAAAATGTTAATCATGATTTATAAATATTAATTAAACTAAATTATAATATTTTATATTTTATAAGAACTAAATAATAAATATTAATTATTTTTAATAATATTAGACAAAAAATTATAAATTAAGGTAATTATAAGTTATATATTGTGTTGAACTTTTTGAAATTTTTTTTATATAACTTAAATATGACACTTCAAATTTTTTAGTTTATTTAAATCTAAATAAACTAAAAAAATTAAATTGAAGTGCGATATTAAACTTATTCAATGCAAGTTGCTTGATCAACATGCATGCTGTACATGGACAGAGCTACAGCTAAGGCTTTGCACTTTTTCTATCGTCTGTCAACCTTTTTCTTTATTTAAAAATTATAAATTATGGTAATTGTAAGTTTTTTTTTGGTAAGTATTGTAAGTTATATATTGTCTTGAACTTTTTCAATTTTTTAATAAACTAAATAAGAAATTTAAAATTTTAAGTTTATTTAAATCTAAATTATATTATTCCTTCAATTTTAAATCCTTCAATTCAATAGTATAATAATACAATATCTATTACTCACAATGAACTTAAACATAAATTAAAACGTTCCGTCAATAAAAATAAATATAAATAATAAGACAATATATGGACATAGGTAATCGAGTGAGAAATATTTACTTTTTTCTCTTTTTATAGGTACATTTTATAAGGCAAAACTTTTAAAGAAAAATTATACCATTTTATCAAATTTATTGTTCATTATTGGTTAACTTAATATTTAATATCTAATTATCATGTTTCAAACTTTAATTTAACATATTTGGTGCAACTCAACTTTACCTACCATCAAAATTTGACTTGGTGGTAATTAAGTAAATGTAATACCCCCTTATTAATCCTGTAACCATACATATACATGGCAACTAAATTCTTGAACAAACAGTCATGATATAAATTTTTATAGACTGTCATCACACATTTGCCTATTTAATATTGTACATATACATATTACAAAATTTCATATCACTTTTATCATTTTAAGAGTAGTATTATATTTTTGCATTTATATGATAATCTAAAAGAAATATTGCATATAACTTAAATTTTTAGTTACAAACTGTTATGTATATAATCATCTTTAACCCAAAAGATATAATCCAAAAGTATATTTACTATTAATAGTTGGCCTTGATCCCTGCAGATGATCTTTGTGCTTCACTCCTATTACTTGAACCTACACAGGTTAGCACCCGTGTTAAGTTAGAAAACTTAGCGGGGAAATACTTCGTTTGGATGACCACTCATAGCAGTCGTTCGCCAAGTACACACATTCATAAATATCACAAAATGTATAAATAGTGATGTCATAAATAATCAAGGTACATAATGCAAATATACTTCAATGCATTATTCATATGCCGTAAATTCACATTTATAAGCCAAGCATTGATATTCAACGCTCGTTAATACAAATTATCTATACAATTGCCCATTGTTATAAATCATCAGTACAATCAGTACAAATGCTCATCAATATTAATTATTCATATTATCATGTTGTATTTCTTATTTATAACTACTTAATTTACTTTTTATGTTATGCCTGTACATTCTTGTGGATGTGGATAATGGGAATTGTAGATAACCGAAAATATCGAACTGTAAATTCCTAAAAGTATCAAACTATAGATGCCCAGAGGCATCAAACTGTAGAGATGCTATAGTCTTGAAATAAAGATACTATTGGTGTCAAAGTGTAGCAACTACACTGTAATCCTATAGACATGTTTATCTATCAGTCACCAAGACAACGAAGCAAGCACTCTAATTTCTACGGTCTTAATAGATATTACAAACTACTATTAAGTTTACATTTAAAAAACGGGTTTTATTTATATAAAAAAGTCTTAATATATATATTTTTATCTGAGATATAATTGCAAATATTTTATTTTATCTAATATATAATTGTAAGTGAGAACTCTAAATAAGTTTTTTAGTAAATGATTTAACATTATAAAAATGTAAAAAAAGTTGTTAAGTACTATTTTATGTTATTTTTTGTTTTATAATTTATTTTTTAATATTTGAGTTGACATTTATTTTTATTTATTGAATAGTGTCCGCTAAAAATTCACATTTTATTTATATATTGAGAATAATCAATATCTCTAAAAAATGACAAGTTTTATTGAATTAAATTTCTAATTTGAATTAAATTTCACTACATTAACTAAAAGTTAATAAAGTAAATAAATTTAATTAAATCAAAGTTTGTATTGCGTGTGGACTTTTGGTGTATGAGAATGGTCAAAGTGGTCCCTACTCGGAAAAACTCATGCAAACGCATCCGTTAACATAATTTTAACATGGACACCACCACCGGCACTCTCATCCATCCCTGCGTTGCCCGAAGGCCCCAAACCCTGGTTTAAGGTTCAAACTGTCCGGTTTCTTTTCTCTCCCCCCTACCTTCTACTTTTTCCTCTCTATCTACATTAGTTAGAAGTTAATAAATAAAATAATTTAATCAAATGTATTTAAATATTTAAATTTGACACTCAAACTTAAACCCAACCCTGATCTTCAGCCGATCGCCGGTTCCAGTTATATCGAACATACTGTAATTATATTAAGGTGAACACAAATGGCTGGGCTGGGGAGAGAATGCCAAAAAAGTGTCAGAAGTGCTTCTGCTTCTGACGTCGTTCACTTATGAAACTTTTCTGCCACGTGTAACATTGTATAAAACCTTTTTTTGGCTTGTCGTCATGTCATTATATAAAAACCTTTTTTCGGCTTGTCGTCATGTCATTATATAAAACATTTTTTTGGCACGTAACAATTTCTTTTGAAGCTTTTGATCAGACCTTTGATTTTGTTAGCTTATAATATGTTTCAGGTTCTTGGTGGATTGCTTGCGAAAGAGGGAAGACTGGACATAAAAACCCACAGGGTAGATGGCTTTCAGAGTCGTCATGTGGAAATTCTGGCATCGGATTTCACACTCTTGATTTCACACAAGCTTTACTTTCTCGTCAAAGTGGAAAGCCCATCATTTTGTTTTAGCCATGAAGTTGGTGGTCTTGTAAAACTTTGGTTTAGCCATTAGAACTTGAATGCAATGCCGTTTTGATGTCAGCAAAAAACGTAGTTTCTGCTTCCGTTCAATCCAATTCGTTAATGGTTCAGCTTCTGCATATTTTATGAGTTGAGTATAGCTATTTCAAAGGTTTTGGAAATAATTTTGCTCCATATATTTAAAAATAAGAGTTATAGATGTATTAATTTAAACTCTTACACATAATTAAATGAAATTTACTTTTAAACAAAATAAATGGTTGAATAAACATTAATTGATTAGACTTGTATCTAATTATTATTTGAAAATGTGGCTAATAAAAAGTGCCTGAAGCTACTAAGGTAATCCTAATTTAACGATCTCAAAGTTTTATAAAAAACATTATATTAAATTTGAAAATAAAAACAGAAAATCAAACAAGAAACAAAGAGACAATAATTCAATTAAATACATTCTAATTATTAAATCAAATTTTATTTAAAATTTATATATTTGAAGATATTATAAATTTAATTATATTTATTAACAATTATAAAATTAAATTTATTTATAAAAATTAAATTATATTAAATTAGTCATGATTTACAATAATAATTAATTTTAATTAATTAAATATATAATATTAAATTAAATTATTTATACTTCTTATTAATAATTAATATATCAAATAATATTTATTTAGTTAATAATAAATCATATTATAGAAAACTGCAAATATCTTATTTTATCCAATATATGATTGCAACATGTAACTTTGAATGGGTTATTTGTTGAATGATTTAAGACTATAAATATGTAAACAAAGTTGTTAAGTGTTATTTAATTTTATTTTGTTGTTTCATAATTTATTTTTTAAATATTTTGACTGATATTTATTTTTGTTTATTAAATAGTGTCTGCTAAGAATAATCAAAATCTTTGAGTAACGACTTAAGTTTTATTTAATTAAATTTGTATTTAAATTTAATTGGATTTAAATTGAATTACATTACTTAAAAGTTAATAAATAAAATAATTTAATAAAATGTATTTAAACAATCGAAAGAGTATTTTAAAAATGCTTGGAACAGAGACAAAAGGGGTTTACTGAAATTTTCCCGGGTAGAGTCTATTTTAAAGATAAGTTTTAGACTAATGGAAATAAAATTCCAACTCAGTTTCCTACTTTCCTTTCAGGAGGTCAATATGTCGATACTATTGGCTTTTTCTTCGAAAATCACTTTCCTTTTCTCATCTCGCCTATCTTATATCTCGCCTATTAAGATTTATCTCTCTCATGGAGCTTGACACTGCAGAAGCAGTTAGGTAGATATTTTTAGGTTAACCTCGTAACCAAATTCAAACATAAAACTTTGGATTTAATCAACAAGAAGAAGACAATCTTTTCCAGGAAAATTCCTACAGAAACTTTATTAAGGTAATGTTTTCTGGGGTCCTTAAAACATCTATTAACTCTCTTTTTTATATCCCTAATGTGGTATATAAGAGTCCTAATTTTAGTGTGAAAAGAATTGATAAAAATCCTTTTCTAAAGTTAATTTATTTCTTTACTTGCCAGACAAGAAAACCTTAATGACTAGAAAACTTAAGATAAAACATAAACAAATCCTAATATAATCCTAATAGGTAAGCGGAAACAAATCTTAATAAGTATAGGAAACAAAACAAATCCTTATGAATTCAATATAGCTTGACATTAATCTCTTTTATTGGCAGGTTTGTAGGGGAGCATGGCGATGGTGCGGTGCCAGCGATGGCAAATGCTGGAGAGAGACAGCTTCCATTTTGTTTGGGTTAGTGTTTGGTGCAGGCACCTTAAAAGT